>KI919606.1:31035-42781 GCA_000473525.2 Anopheles melas | reverse complement strand
AGTGAGATATCGAGAATAAGTAGCACACTATTGTAGACAGTACTTGTGTATGTCTGTTTGTATGTGTGAGAATGTTTGTGTGTGTGAATGAGAAAGGATGAGAGAGAGCAAGAGAGAAAGAGAAAAAGAGAGAGAGAGAGAGAGAGAGAGAGAGAGAGAAAGCAAATACAAATGGCCTGTTTTGTGTTGTTGCCGGTGCGTTGTTACAGTGCATACCACGGTGCGACAGCTGCAGTCTGCTGGACCGCTGCTTCCAGTGTCCGCTGTCGCGCCATTCGGAGTCGCGCGAGTGCGGCTGCCAGTTCGCGCTGCTGCACCGGGCGGACACGGACAGCTAGCATCCGGGTGCGGATGCGGCGGCACCGGCGCCCGCGGCCCACCCGGCCCTGACGACGGAGGACGCGGCCGCATCCGAGCCGCTGGCCGCCCAGCCGCACCATTCGCATCCCCATCTGGCCGTGGCGGCAGCAGCACCACGCCACGGTGAGCCGGCGCTCCGCTCGCCGGCGCACGAGATCCGGCGCCACTCGATGGTGCCGCACGGGACGGTGCCCACGCTACTGCACCACGCGCACCACGGCAGCCGGCAGCCGCTGCTCGGCGCGGGCCACCCGCACCCACCGGGCCACTCGCTCGCCAACCACCGGCATGTGCATCCGCTGCTGCAGCGCCACCGCTCCGAGGATCGGCCGCTGCTGCGGCACGCCCACCGGCCATCGATGGTCGGGTGCCAGCGTCACCTGACCAAACCGCTGCTGCAGCGCCCGCTGCTAACGCACGCACACTCCGTGCAGCAGGCGGCGGGGGCGGCGTCGACGCCACACCACCATGCCCCGCACCATCACCATTCGCATCCGCGGCTAAGCCAAAAGTATCGCCAGAAGCTGTTCTCGCGCAGCAAGCAGTACACCTCGGTGTGCAGCGGCGGCAGCAACAGCACCACGCACTGTGCCGGGGACAGCGGCACGCGCAGCCGCTCCTCCCGCGAGCACGCCGACGACGATGTTGAAGCCTGCGTAAGTGTTCTACAACCACCACCACCACCACCACCACCACCAACTACCACCACAAACCACCACCATCATGAACCACATCCTTCGGAAGCTTCCTCCTCCCAAGGGTGGTAGTCTGAGAACGGATGGTGCCCCTTGTCCAACTTTTTTTCCCAAACTAAACACACACATATGCGCACGCACGTGACAGCTGTCAAGCGGTGGATCAAGCAGTGCAACTGTCACTGAGAGAGTCAATACGCACAACACGCTCTGTTCGTTTGTCCGGTGTACTGCAACATTGATGTGCTTTTGCGAGCTGAACGCTCAAGTCGCTTGCGTTACTGAAGTCTCTTCACAAAGATTGTGTCTTTATGTGTGTGTGTGTGTGTGTCCGTGTACGCGTGTATGTGTGTTTTTTCAAGTCCAAGTTTTTGTGTTGTCCCTTTGGCTCACGCCTAACACAACGCCAACCCTCCTACACACACACATACACATACAATCAGATATACGTACAACACATCGCATCAATACTCGCAGTACCACTAAACATACACTACGTAGAACCACACCGTAAGCTAGACAACCATTGCCAGTAGTGTGTCTCCGTGTAGTGAACATTGTGTTGTGCCGCAGAACCCTATCCACCCCAGCCCCAAAACAGCCTCTGCTGGCTAGTGTGTTGTTTGCTGTGCCTGTGATTGGGCGGTGTGATTCATTGGAGCTGATCCCACCGATCGGTAGGATGTCCATCAGCTGTAGCTATCGTATGGTGAAACACACTAGGTCCCCGTTTGTACCTGTCATCCAGTAGGCTGTTGTGTCATTGACTCATCGTGTTAAGCTCCCGTTTACTAGGCGTTGAAGTGATAGCTTGAAAACTGTTATACAACTGTTATACCTATTGCTAGTGTTGACACATTGCGTTAAACAATCTCTCTCTCACTTTCGCTCTCATTCTCTTTCTTTATCTCTCCAGTAATATCTCTTTCTCTCATTCTCACAAATATTCTTATTCTCGATACCTCGCTCTATCTATATTTCTCTTTTTATCACTCTGTCTCTCTCTCTCTCTCTCATTTTCTATCTCTTATAATAATTCGCTGTCAATACTCTGTCTCTTGTTTTGTGTTGTTTGTCTGTGTGTTGTTACGTTGTCTATCTTGTACAAAAAAAATGCTGTAAATACAACCGACCAGTACTCCACGATAGCTTCTACCCTGTATATTTATTAGACGCGAAAAGCAACATATACATCCCAATTTATTTTACCTTCCGGAATATGTACAAAGTTATCTGATCATAGCAAAAAACGTAGCGTAGAATACAATTAAATCAACATCCTTTTTGTAGTGAATGCTGGAACATTACTATTTTAGGGCTAGTACAAATGAAGAAATATTCTCTTGAAATTGTTAACCGTTGTACTAAATGCACCATTACTATACTTTCAGCCTCCTTAGCAGACACGGCACTCTGTCAGTGATTGTGCTGGGAAAGGAAAAGCAAAGTAGCATTTAGTAATCTCTTCTTAGGAAATCAAAACTGTGAAAGCTTATCTGTCCAAAGCCATCGTTCCGGGTAGGGCCGGTGGATAGGGTTCTGCATTGGCGCATCGCAAGGTTTCCGCTAAGCCCGAGACAAGCTGCTGTACTGTGCGGCAGCAACAGCTTCACAATCATACCACAATCTCTGTCCAATTCTGACTTTTTCCCCCATCTTTTTGCCCTTCTTTTTCCCTACAGTAACTGACCACACTGGCTCGGTCGATCCGGTGCGTGCGTCCGCATCACCAAGTGTTAATTCCGTTTCCGTAGAGTAGATTATTCGCCTTTGCCTCCTTAATACAAAAGCCCCGCTCGACGGCAACCTGCCTGCCAACTTGCAACGCAATCAATTTCATTGCTCCAAATCAATAGGACCCAAATGAAAGTGTTTCAAATAAAAGTTGTGCCGTACAGTAACAGCAAGCAAGCCTTGTGGAACAAAATATTTATTGTGATATTGGAACTTGGCCGACTGAAAGAGAAGTAGTACATATTGAAGCGCTTTGTAGACTAAATAGACTAGTCGTTGCTCCAGCCCGCACACAAACGCGTGGTTAATGTCTGACATTGACACTTGAGTTGAATAAAAGATTCATTCGGCTTACTCCACACGCTGTTGTGATAATGTACCGTGTGGGAGCTTGCAGCTAGCAATATAATTCTTCTCCAACCGATACGAACCAATCATTAAATCGCCTTCCAAATGTCATTTCATCCATGTGGTAAAGTTTCCCAGAAGCAAGTTAGTTTGCCCAAAAAAAAAAACACACCCTGTCCTATAATCGTGACCTTGCCGTGGTAGCCAACGCTCAACATTAATGACTTCCAGTAGCGTCTCCACAATTCCCTCCTCGGAAACGGGCCTGCAGAGTACTTTGGCCTAATGAAATGACGGCTCACTTAACCTTAACCTTTTCGGCCTGATCGCTACCTTGAGTGCGTGCATGGTGCTCCAGATACAGATTGACCATATCGGAAAAATGGTGGGCAAAGAAAGAAAGAAAAAATCAACCTAATCGAGTGTTTTTCAAGCGTAGATAGTCTCCTTAAAGTTCTGTACATATCGGCTGGCCGGCCGATAGTCCACTAGCACGTTACCCACCAGTCTAATCGGTGGCTCTCGGCACCTAGTTAAGATCGCACAATGCCTGTGCCTGTGAGTGATTTCAATCAAACGTTGGGTTTTTTTTTCTGCTGCTTTCGCCAAAAATACACACACACAATCGTGCGTTTGCACGCAATTTGGCCATTTTTCGTTCGTTTGCGTTTGCCGACCGTGTTAGGGCAAGGTTGACGAATTGTTTCCGCCACAACGCTAGTGGCCGTTTGTGCGAGGGTTGATCACGGGCGATGGAAAAGATAAATGGATCGGCGATGGAATGGAATGTGCGTGGTGCATTTCCTTTTTTATTGGCCAGATTGTGGCTGATGGGAAAAGTCAAGCATGTGACAGCTCATTTAAGCTAAGTGTTGTTCACGCTAACGAGACCAAGGATTAATTCATTTTGATTTGTTACTATATAGATACTAGCTCCAACACACTAATGATTAAGTCCATTTTCTCTGGTCTGCTTATGAATCAGCTTGGTCTTTTACGACTCTGTTTAACTATTAATAAACTGCACACGTTTGCCTTGTGTTATTGTTTAGGCGAAACGATGCGCACCCTAAAACCAACAACCATGTCTTAAAACCAGCAGAAACTATCCTTTTCTGCACAAACTCCAAGATCTAATCAAAACAAACACCGTCCGCCCCACCCTCGGTCAGACATCAGAAATCCCACCCAGGCGTGGCAGTCGAGCCACGAGCGAAAGATGAAATTATTTACAATCAACCTTTATTTGGCCGGTACCCCCGTTACGACCCATTTGCCGTAAACAATCCACCAGGCCCCGTCACGACACCTTCGTGATCGACACCACCGGCTGTTGGAAACTTTACCAGCGCGTGAACAACATGTTCATCATGATGGGTCTGTGTGTCTGTTCTTTTGCCATCCAATCACACACACACACCCTTGAATCACCCCGTAACTAATAGCCGTGTGGTTGATGTTGTTCTTTTTTTTCCCGCGTTAATGTCTGCCAATGTGGTCGCCACGGAGGCTCATCAACACTGCGGTCAGAGTTGTCCATTTTCGAGTGAGGCAAACATCATAATCAGCCGGCGGACGAGTTGGCACGAGCTGGTGCGAAATCGTCAATTGGCGCCGGAGTTGGACCACACACACACATACTGATCAGTAGGGTGTTGCTTTAGCTCACCCACAAACACAAACAGAGATACAGGCTGGACCAGAATCGGGTCGGAACTGGATGAACGAAAGAAGGACAAGCTAATTATTTGCACGCTTGCCTTACCTTTACGTGAGACGGTGGTTGCAATTTGCTGCCGCAGCGGGAGGAGGTTAATGGGAAAACTTTTGCCGAAGGGAATTTTCCACGTTCTCTTTCTCCGCACGGCACGCTGGTAGATAATTAGCGGCGTACAGCCGTTTTGGCGCATTGCTGATAGTGGAAGCAAGTAAAAGTATGAACAGAATTAAATTTTCATTTACACCTTTGACCGTGAAAGATGCCTGAATGCTACTTTTGCATGAGAAGTTGGTGTTTGAATAGGAGATTCGTTTTTTTTTATTCTATTCGTAAAATAGGATAAATGAGAACAAAAGTTTTACTTCGCATTCAGTTTTTTATATCACTTTTTATAAAATGTCTTCCCATTTTTAGTATTTTAAATAATAAACTCAACACCTTACAAATTCAGCAGCCTTCATACTGTCCCAATTAGTATCTGAACTTGAGATTAACTCATTAAAATCAATGTTCAAAAGAATGCAATGATTTGCACTTCCCTAGTCCCTTTATCTCTCTCGTTAACGAGTTGCTTCGTCATATGTGAAAATTAACACCATTCGCTTCACTAGCATCATACAAAGGATGCATCCAATGGTAAGCGGTGCAGCTGCAGTGCTATGGATTGTGATTGCTCTGTGCACAGTTATATTTTTGTACCACCCAAGCAACCCCAACATCACCGCTTGTGGGCTATTTGATCCTAATTATCTTCAATAATGAACATCCTCTAATGGACAGCAGAAGCCAATCAAACACAAGACTGTGCTGTGCGTACTGCATTTCCCGTTACGTGTTGGTAAAAGAAACACAAACGGCCTGCCGGTTTGCATCAAAACTATCTATGCTAGGGAGGAACACTGAACGGCAAGCGAAGGAGCATCGATTTTTCTCCCACCCACCATTGCGCTCTAGAAATTACTAGGAACCAATCGGATATCCTTCGATCAGTATGACATCAGAATTTGTCATTACGTGCAGCAGTAGCAGCAGCAGCAGCAACCAACGCAGACTGTTGCTGTCCATTCAATACACGGCTGCTAAAGCATGGAACTGCGATCGATGTGGCATTGACAAGGGGGGAGAACAGAAATAAAACTGATCGATTTTCCATAACTTCCCATTGTTGCGTTCCAGTGGGCGTATCCAGAAACAGATCCGGTTGGTGGAAAACAGAGCACGTAAAAGCACATCGTACCCGTAGTGAAATACTCTTCCCGCAGGATAGAAAATATTGTTTATATGCTGCCGGATCGAAACTATTGATCTAGTAGCTGTCAGGCAACGACCTGCTGTGATGTGCCCCGTACGTGAAGTTAATACACAATGACTTTTAGCTGGAGTCATTGCTGAAAAACGAACTTCGACACTATTAAACCAACGAAGTTTTTGTTGGTTTAATGAAAACATAGACTACTGACAGCTTCAACGAACGCGTAATTATCATTGACGTGTAGCCAAATTCCCATTCGAAGAACTTAAAATGCAGTAATTTGTTAGACAATTTTCTTTCCAATGAATAATACGTAACGAACTTCGTTGCTAACATGCGTCAATCTTCATTTAAAACATATTTGATTTTCCTCTTGACTGGCTTGGCTTGCAACGTGCACTTCCTTCTCCATTAATCTTGACGGTTTACGTGTACGTGTAGGAGAGTTGCTGTTTGCTCTATAAATCATACAAACGAAGGCCTTATACACTTCGATTGGGCGGGAACCATCGATTGAGTTATCTCAACAAAAGAAAAGGTTTTAAAGCAAAATTATGTTGGATGGCCTTATATCAAATATAAACATATGTTTACACATGTTGCGACTATGTTAGTATATTATAACTAATACCAACCCAAATTATTTATTTCGCGTTCGTTTTTGAATGCTAAACGTCCCCTAAAACGCTTTCACATGAATTTTCACATGGAGACGCATGGTGCTTCCTATAAATTCTCACATGGAGACGCATGGTGTTTCATATGGCAACCATCATGGAAACGCATGATACCACATACCATTCTATCCCAGGAATCCTTGTACAGCATTCAGATTCAGCGGAGACTGCGGTTGAAACCACACACGCGTTATTGTATGTACTCCATCGTGCTAAAAGACCTACTTTCCTAGACAGCAATGATCGCCCATTCAAAACAAAATGCCCATCCCTACACACTTTTCTGCTTAATGTACTCGCACACCTCCCAAACCACACATTAAAAGACGTTCCAGATTGAGCCGAAGCTATGATATAAGGCTGACGTACTATCGGTATAAATTCAGCTCAACTACAAGCGTACGGTGAGTTTGCGTTCGTACCATCGATCCTTTGTTCGTGAGGGTACCATTTTTTTAGCCCTCCAACTGTCGATATCTTATACCAACCAGCGCCGGTAATGGATGCACTCATACGCGACCACACTATGTGTGCACTCACGCCGAAGACGATGCGGCGGCTGGTTGGCCAGCCCGTGCACAAAGCCGGCTTACCTTTGTATGTCATGAATCATCGCCCCGCAGTTTTCGAGCAACCTGACTCGAAGCTGACTGCGGAAGAGATCCAGAGAGCGCCAAACAGCAAGGCATACCAAACCCACCTTTCACCTGCAGCCGTACCGGGTCGTAGTGGGTCGTAAAAATAAATAATGAAGTGTTTAGAAATAGCTCGGCTTAAAATTATTAATGGAGCGATGGAACGGATGTGTTGTTGCTGGAAATCAACTCAGCAGTACACCTTGCACCTTTGAGCAATACCGTCTGTTTAGAATGGTAGTTGTTTTGTGTGTTGCTGTTTTGCAGCATTTGAAGCAAATCTGAGAGTTTTGCCATTGAGCAAGTGGTACAGGGCACAAGGGGAATTTTGGTTTTGGCAACACTACAACTTTACTTCATCGTGTTTGCTGCTATAGAGGGCACACAAACACACTTAATACAATAAAAACCAATTCCTTTTTGATGTAATTTACTCAACGACTTTTCCGTTCAAATGAGACAGTTGTTTATCCAACATAGATGTACTAAACAGACTTCAATATAGACTATGTTATACAGAGATGCGTTGTTATAAAATAATAATTCCTTTTAAGCTAAAACATGTGAATATCCTGTAATAAAATGCCTCAACATTTGCACAATGATGAATTGACAAACAATTTTTCTGCACACTGTTCCCAATTCCGAGTCAACGATGATTTAATCATCATTTTATCATTCCGAGTGACAGCGGAACGCATACACTCAACCAACCATGCACTAATTTGTTAATTTGTCTCCCATCGTGGAGCTACATCGCATGTCTACAATTTTTCGCTTTTACATTTTACATCAACGATTAATTTGCCCAGAGGCAAAAACAGTACCAAATCCATAATTAAGTGAAGTAATTGTATCATTTTGTCCATTCCGTGTACGCCACCCGCCAAAATCGGCTCGCACTGTGGTGTCTTGCGGTGTGAACCTGCCTACCCATGATCCATGAGCTGACCCTGAGCCGGTTCTGATAAAAGCGCCAAACTCTTTCCCACTCTCTGTCTCTTTCTCTCAAACACATACACACACAACATACGCAATCATCCTTTGGTTAAAAACATCACGGACGAGAATGAGCGGGTTTGTTCAAGGTCGGTTTTGTTCGTTGCCAAAACGAACCCCACGAGCAAGTAAGCAAACAAATGAACAAATTTTTACCGAAACACAACATGGCATCTTTTTTTTTTCCTCGTACATTGTGCGCTGCTTTTTCCTGGTTTCTGCTTCCATTTACTCGATTTTATTTTTAAGCCACCTTTAAGCAGCTTAAATGCTCGAGCACACTCCTCGCTTTTGGGAGCTATTGTCACTGCTGCTGCTACTGCTGCCACTGATGATTACGTAGATGTTTTCGTTTTGTTTTCAACAGCTACTAAAAAGCTTATGAAATGAATAACAACCCTGCACGCTGCTGCACGCTACACATGCAATGTTGTCTTGATGCTCTAAGCTCATAACGATTTGTGCATGATTCCATCGTTCGGAATGAAAACTATTTTACAGCCAAATGAATAACAGCACGATGAATTTACACGTGCACGCAAAACGAATGAAACTGCACCAAAACACACAAACACGTATGAAAAGCTGCACGAAATCGTGTGCACTACTGTGCGGCATCGTACACTGCACTGATGTGGCTCGAAGCAGCTGGTACGAAAAAGTAGCAAGTTCGAACATGTTGCAGCAAACGAAATAAAAAAAAATACATGCACCAACCAAATTCTACATGAAACTTTTCCTCCCAATTAAGTTTTTGCACGAGCGCTTGAGTGCTGCACAGAAACGTATCCGTTCGTCCGTCCGTGCATCATAATAAAAACATTGGATGATGCGAGCAATTCATTGTATCGCCAGCTGGTAGCGCAATAATAAATCTAATCTTTTATTGATTGGCTTCATTCGGCACATCGTCCGCAAAACTTCAGCACCATGTCAAAATAGTTCAATTCTTTCATCGAATGCGTCTCGTGCTAATCGGCCCAACCACCTGCTTCGATCAACAAAATTGCATCCACTCTTTTGCTAGTGCCCGTCTATCTTGGTTCGAGAGCGGCTCTTCTCTCCACCGGACTGCCCAGTTGGTCAGTTGGATGGACACAGCAACCCATAAACTAACGAGTGCCCAGTGTTGTGGTGCAGTTAGCTTGAAGAAACGTGCCAATTGCAGGACAGACCATGCACGCTCGTCGTCCGTACGAAGGCAATCGACTATGATGCATCCCTGTTGGAATTGCGATGGTAGCAGGGTTTTTACCGTGCGAGAAATGGTCCAGCACTCACTGTTGATGGTATGAGTTTGAGTTTTGAGGAATTAGTATACCCCCCCCCCCCTCTCAAAATGGGGTTAACTCAGTGTCGTTATTTTCAAACGATCTGCCATCAAACGGCATGAGTTTCATCGTGGCAGATGAATGCTGTACAATAAATTGCATTTACTTAGTGTTTGCTTGCAATGATGGGGGATTTGTAGTTTGTAGTTTAGTTCATGATACCGATTGTATATAAAAGGATCGCTAGATTGTTAAAGTAGTATACCAAATAAATTTTCTAGGACATATAGAAATAAGCTTGAGTACTATTATTATTGTTTCAGGTACCGTATGACTAAACTGAATTGTGTTTTAAATTGAAAAATCCAGTATTTCTGAAGCTGACATAAAGAAAGCACTTTTAATTACATTTACAATACAAATAACATAAGACTTTCATTTCACTACAATTGTGATATCATCTTATGTGGATGCTTTATTTATGCATTTATCCAACAATATTTCGTTAATACTGAAAACCTTAGTAAACTATGGTTAATATATTTATCGCTTTCACGAATAATATTGCTAAATGAACTATTGCTAACAAAAAAAAAGTACTTAAGGCTAGATTAAACTTTGGATTTCATCTATACCAACAATAAACTATGTATTAACGCTCTTCCCAATTTTTTGAAACCCAATCTCTGTACAAAGCTTCATAGAACAGTTAAAGTCTTTTGAACTGTTTGTATAGAACGTCACCCACAGATTCCTTCGTTTTTAGCCTTAAACTTACTACCCTTGTAGTGTGCAAAGGTCCGTTTTAGCACACATAATATGAGAAAATAGAAACTTTCCATCCCAATTCCCACCGAGCAAATATCGCCGGATTGATTTTCGGGCAACTTTTCGTAGCGTTTTTTCACCGCTTGGTCTTAGTATTGATTTTCCTTCACAGAATCGAGTTACAATAAAAACAATGGACAGTTTCTACTATCCTGCTACTTTACCTTTCGCACAAGCTTAAACCACGTACGCACACACGAGCGTTGCACATATGCTAGAAATTTCACAAAGCTTGTACAGAACAATTACAATTAACTTCATTCAAACGATGCACGAACTTTGCAGTCTCGTTTGTGCGCTATTGTTACTGTTGCTGGTACAAAAAAAAAGAAAAAAGCGTTTTAAAAAGGCTGTTACCTTGCGCTTTCGAAAGTTGTCTCACGCTTTCAACCCACAACCACACATCCACACACATACACACACTTGCAACTGCGCACACATACACCCAGTGGGCCTAGCGTGAGTGTGTTTCAATTTTCGTCCGCTCAGTGCTTTGTTGAACTTTTCCCCCGTTAGTGTTGCGCTGCTTCCTCCCTTGTAGCAGTTGGCGTTGAAGCTTTCTCCATAGGCAACGCTCCCCTCGCTTTTTTCCGTGTCAACCCCCTGTTCGCTTAGCTGTGTTGCATATCCAAGATCGATTCCGTATCTGCCCGAATAGTTGCTTCATACCGAATGTCACACAAAACCCCAACCAGCTCAACCGGTAGCAGCTTAATGATTTTCCGTTTTGTTCCCTCCCTGCGGCCACATATTTAATCGCAAGTAGACAACCCTAGCATACCCCCCCGTATACCCCGTTGCTCGCCCCTCATTTCATCACGTTGGCTTTTTGGTTTTGCTTTACCTACCTACACGTTTCCGCCATACACGACAAAACCCCGCTCGCTAGCGTTAACTAGTGATGTGTCACCTATTCCTTTCAATTACATTTTGACACATTCGTCCAAGAGTGGAACGGCACCCTTTCTCTACGCTTTGCTGAGATTCACCTCCCTCACTACTCTTCCTCTATGTATCTGTCTCGCTCTGTCTCTTTCGCTCTTTGTCTCTCTGCTCTGTCTGTCTTTATATGAACGGCTCACGCTCTTTCTCTCCTTCTATCTCTCTCTCTCTCTCTCTCAATTCAATTCACACCCAATCACACCAACACACACACACACACACACCCAATCACCGCCACAACCTATTTAATCTATTGTCTATTTCTGACTCTTTCTGTGTGTTTTC
>KI919606.1:0-21550 GCA_000473525.2 Anopheles melas | reverse complement strand
ATGGCCCTCAACAAGGTTGATTGTGAAGCAATGCGGCCCGCGAGCTGAAAAGTTTGGAGACCCCTGCACTAGAGCAAACGTAGTACATATTTGCTGCAAACTACGACGAGATTTAATGCAATAAATCCTTCCTCATTTCCTGCCGTCTTGATTTTCCCCGCATGGCACACACACACACACTGGCCAGCGGAGCGGACGGAAGTCTAAAGCTGTGCTTTGCGAGTGCACTTATCCTAGAACTCGGCATATCCTGTGTAAGACTAAAAGTAAATTCTACACCCATATGATCCCGGGGGAACGGAGAAACGTGTCACGCTACGGAAATTAATGCATCCGCTCCAGTGAAGGAAAAGTGGGTAAAGCAATTTTCTCCGTGCACGAGAACGGTTAGCAAGGGGTTTCTGTATGTTTTGTGTGTGTGTGTGTCTTATTCTTATTCTCCTTCAACCTCACCCAATGACATGTAACTCCAATGACACCCGATAAGAATGGCAATGTCGTGCGGTGCCTACGCTGCAATAACGTGCTCGAGGATGCGACGCGAAATCGAATGTAGAAAGCATCCGTCCGGTTTTCGAGCCACCGGGTACCTTTGCCGGGTGAATGTAAAAGCAACCCACTATACTCGAGGTTCGATTTACCCACCGTCCCACGAACCACTTCACGCCACGTCAAGTGAAGGCACTTGGCGAAATGGCAATTCCGTAAGCGCTGCCAGCGAGCGGGAAGCATCCGTGTACTTGACCGGATTTCGATTACAGCATTATTATCCGATCGCGCGAGCGCTCACACACGCTTGTTGTTAGTCGCTGGCTGCTGTCGCTGAAATGGTTCGCAAATATTCCCCTTGCCTTCGGCGCAAATCCATACACACACGTGTGTGCATCCGTTGTTACCGTGTGCCGCTACTGCTGAGTGTCACCTTTAAAAGTGTAGATGGAATGAGATTTTCCGCTGTTTCCCTCCACCAACCAATGGCACTGGGATGAGAAGGCAAACCATTTGCTAATGCACACCGTGTTGATCGTGGAGGGGCTGGCATAAAATGGAACGAAAGCAAGTTCTTTTAGCAGTACATCGACCCAAACCCAAACCCGAAACCGGTCCTTTTGCAGGCTAAAAACAAACCTCCATTTAGCGGCGATGGGAAACCCCGAAGCAAAGGCACGATTTTCCCACCACCATTTGCACCATTAGTGTGCCCAATTGTGATAAGCTTTAGGTTATGGGGTCTGTTTCTCGTTGACTGAAGCAGAGTGTGTGTGTGTGTGCGGTTTGTTTCTGCCGTTGAGTAGCAATGCCCTGCTTGGTTGCGAGTGGCACGAGAACGTTTAAGAAATTAGAAAAGGATACTTTCGGTACCATTCTGTGCCCATTTCACTCTGCCGTGATTGTCGATCGTTGTCGTGGCTTTTTTGTTTGCCGCAACTATTTCCTACGTCGTGGTTTGTTTGTTTTCTGGGGCGAAGGAAAGCTTTAAGGTTGAATGTGAAATCTGGCAAATGCGGAGTTAATGGGGGTGAAAATTACAGGCAAATAAACTTTATGTATTATTGCGCTTGGTGGCGAGCATTGGAAATGAAAAGGCACATATTTTTGATTGATTAATTAAAACAATTTAATGTTATTGGTTCTTATGAACAATTTATTAGCGCATACTGATTTGTGATAAGTTTTATTGATAAATAAATTATTGGATTTAGCTAAATTCAGATAAGGGCAACAAGCTGCCTAAACGGTAGATGAATAACTATGAATATACTGAATTTAAACGAATTATTCTAATTCATAATTGATCATCCATTGCAGTTAATTAACTTCAAAAAAGAAACCGTCATAAACAGCCCAGCAAAGTTCTATTGTAGTTACACTGACAATGAATAAAATGTAAACAACCAAGCATTTACTATCGTCGTAAACCCTGCTATTTGCAAAGCTCTTTCCAGTGCGCTCGCCTTTAGTATAGCTGTAGCATACTTCGAACCCTTTTCCAGCTATTAGCACACCTACCCCAAACCAAACAATCCTTCCAATGAAATCAACCAATCTGGAACAATGTGAAGGCAATTGCAACATCCTCCCAGGTGCGATAACACTGCACGGAATGAGCTTGCGCCAACTACAACCAACATAGTCATGTTTAAAGATGCCATCGCAAGCCATCCTCATCCGAACGGTTTCGCTAAATCGAACGTTCGTCACAGTAATGCGGTGCAACCTAATTAGCACAACCGCACCGTCACAGGGCGATGGTTTGGGGAGTAAAGCTTGCTGTCGGCACCCACTTGAAGCGTTGCAGGCCGGTTTGATCCTTAACCACCGTTGCGTACTCGCTGGCAGGATAAACGGTGCCACCGCCAGCGGGAGTTCCCTTCCATCCTCCCAAAGGAGATTACCAAGCTTGACCAGGTGCCATTCGACACGACAATGCATTGCATCGGAAGCGATCGCAAGCTGCTCGCTGCGCATTGCCGCCACAATTCCGCACCAACCAACCGAACCCTGAAGCCAATTATTTTCGTAATCCTCTTACGGATGAAGGTCGGCATCAACTATCATCAACTGCTGCTGCTGCTGCTGCTGGTGCTGCTACTGCTGTTGCGCGGCTATACTGGACGCACGAGAAACGCTGCACATTCAGCACAATGCACCTGGTTGCATACCTGCCAGGGGCCAATCAAATGACCCAAACCGGTTTACGGTAGACTTAGATTCCTAGTGCTTGAAGAGAGTTTGAATGTAGCAAATAGAGCGTGCTCCGGATAGATATGCAGGACTCAAAACGGAACTAAACATTGAAACCACTCGTGCATACCGACTGATCGTTTGTTCTGCTCTTCATGTCAGTTTCACCCTAAGTATTCGTTCTGTTGTGTAGGCTAAATATTTTGAGCATTTATAATAATTTTTTATCACTTATCATTGGTTTTACGTTATAGTATTCGTGTTCAGGTATCCTGTGGTGTGTAAATAATTAGGCTTTAAAAAAACATTCATTCCACATCCCGCCCTATCGCAAAACCTGCTTTGACAAATGTAACGCCATCTGCACCTGCGAGCCTAAAACTAATCATAACTTTTTTCTTCTTACTTTCTTTCTCTTTTCTTTCTCTTTCTCTTTCTCTCTTTTTCTCTTTCTCTCCATTGCATTGCATTCCTTTGCACAAACGCACAAACACTCAAACGAAATTCGATCTGTTTTCTAATTCACACCACTGATTGTTTTACAAAATAGATTATAAAATCGATACTAAGTAAAGGAACGAATAAAGACAGCTAGGGACTTAGTAGACAGCTCATTGCCTGGACTCTATTTTCATCGGACAAGCGTTCAAAGGTGTGATAGTTTGAGGATAGAGGAATAACCTGAATGGAACAAGTAGAAAATCCAACCAAGAAGGACCCGTTTAGAGATACTAAGAGATACTTAGAATTATATAAAACTGTTTTATACACTTGATAGTTGCAAAGTATAGAACAATTTGATATATTGTTTTTCCCCTTTTTAAAAAGCAACCAACCGAAGCAGGGCTGGGGATACGAAAAATAGCCGAAGAAGGGAAGTTCAGGACCAATGCCAAGACAGAATTATTCTATCGCATCTCTCTAGTAGCTAAATGTGTGTAGCAGAAGGATCAAGAGCACTCTCCGTAACTGGCCCCCATGCCACAAAACCAGATCGATCCTTACCACGGTGCTGAGTTTCCATTGGTTTCCTTGACAACCTCAACCGAACCGAGCTTTAATGTGATCGTTATCGGACTAAACCACGTGCAGTGACTGAGGCTGCCACAAACGGCTGCCAGTATCAACCTTACTTGATGGATCAAACCTGTAGCTCATCCGACATTTCAAACCAAAACTTCGCTTTAATGATAGAATCGAACAAACGAACCTTAGATACTAGCAATCGAGTGCCATCAATCTAGTACCAGCATGTTCACGCGAAATTGTATGACATTATCAGTAGCAGGAATGCAAATATTTTAGTAGGATCTTCTTTTGAATCATTTCATTTTCCTGTTAATACTCATACATCAGGAAGGAATTTAAAGTTTCGTAATGTTATCGGAACCGGTCACCGTTTTTCGTACCTTTCGAATTTAGTACTCGTGATAGAACTGATTATAGTCGAGCAGCAAGGGGTATCAATTGTGTCGTTTAGCGAGTATAGACCAAACACGAATCAACTGTGTAAGACGTACGTATGAATGTGTGTGTGTGTGTGTGTGTTTGCGTGTGTACTAATAGTTATAAGCGGTAAGCAAATTTTATATCAGTATCAATGTCTTTGAGGTCATACTGTGGTTCTCCGAGATGCTTGTGCAAACCCAGCAGCAGCAACGGCAGCAGCAGCAGCAACCACTAGCAGAAGCCCTTGCTTCTAAACCTCTAAGCTACTAAGCTGGACTGGAGTCTGGACAGGCTGAGTAGGACGCGGTAGGTCAGAAGATAGCTGAAGCGAACGGACCTATTTATTTTCCTACGTACGATATGTGAATATACCCGTTTGTGTCCCGATTGCGAGTTGCTACAATAAAGATACGTGACCACACTAAGTGCGAGACGAAACAATAAACGTATGGCATCGTGCTATAAAGAAGCAATACAAATGTTTGCCATAATTCTCACCTTTGCTCTGTAAAATGCTTTCTTTCAGCAGAAAATTTGCCTGATTGTACCTCCAAGGGAGATCATGTATCATGTGCAAAAAGTATTTTCACACTTACCGGTGGGAACAGTCGGAGCACTTTCGTATGAATATTCAGCAAGATAAATGACTCTTTAAAGGATGCTCTGCACACTTAGGTGGCAAGTCCATATACAACCTCATAAAATTGGTGCTCGATGGGAAGCCGTGCCTCCGGAACGAATCATAATGATAAATCATACAAAGTGCCACCCCTTTCAAGCTCCTCTGCCACGAGCAATCATCGATTTTCATGTACAATATATTGCCCCAATGTGTACCATTAGAGCATAAATTGTCTCCATTGAACTGCTCTCGGTGTGAGTGTTTCACCGGGGAGAAACATCTCGTTTCCTCGTTTTGTACTACCACTTGACTACACGTTGGCACGGTTTTTTTTTTTTGGTAAAATTTGCATGACCACACAGTACAGTCGGAAAGAAAATCTCATCTTCACCATCGTCGAGTCATGTAGTGGCATTTATTTAAATCAAAACCTCAACGATAATGCAGCACCATAGCGCGGAAGCGTCATAAAACTTTTCCAGCTCTTTCGGAACTCTTTTTGATACAGCATATCCGCTCGGCGAATGGAGCAATTTGCAACAATCTAGCAAAGCTGAATGGTCAGACAAAGGCAAAAACAGCTCGCTCTAGCACACCAAAATTTTACAACCATTTACATGCTTCATGAACTTTCTCGCCATCATTCCTGGTAGCACCTTCGTCATCCTAGCCCAAACACCGATGTCTGTAATGGTGTGCTATTTGCCATCGTGATGAAGCCCGCTGGTCTCTCAGTGCTTGTGAGCTGGATGGATTATCGTTTGCGCTACCCCAATTTGCTGCAGACGTGCGACCGCTCTCGATGCTTGTCCATGCCGCTGCACTAAATCATACACCCACGGGGAAGCGTTTTTTTTAATGATGTACTAAAAAACTAACACATCAACCATACCTTGCAAAAAAATACCCCAATCTAGTGATAAGAAAACTTTTGCTCAGCATCCCAGCGCCAGACTGCTCAGTTGACCGTGATTTGCATACATTTTCGCGGCCACTTTAGACTGATGATGTTTGTGCGAACAAAAGCTGTAAAAAAGTAACTAAAATGCTCTCTCGAGAACGCATGTCAAACAACAAAAACTGGGCGATGGAACGAGCGACAACGATTGGACTTTGTAACATTTTTAAACGACTTGGTGAATGGCTTTGGGGGAGTCCACCAGCGAAAGTGACACTTTTATTGGGCACGTCACGGTTTTGAAGATAAATGCTTGTACTTTATGAAATTGATATGGTTCGCGTGGCAATGGTCAAAGATGTATTGAAACTGCTGACAATATTTATGTTTACAGATAAAATAAAACTATCACAACAATTTGTTACATCATTATCGGCTAAATGGTTAAATTAACTGGTAATTGAACCTCATCAAATTTATGTTAATTTCTATTCTTAAACAGGACAAGTAAAACTGAGAAAATAGATAAACCATTGATGATTACATTTTATGTAATTGTTTTGTATTAGCTGTTTGGTTACATTATTCGTTTCAGAACATTGTTATCTAATATTTGAACTTGTTTTCATATATTATAGTTAATTCGTGTTCGTTCATAGCAAAGTAGCATTGAGACTATTATTTACGTTAATAATATGGTGTAATCCTAGTATTTAGACATAGATTTATAATAAGCTTTATTTTTTAGTACATACACTTCATTTTATACGCCTAAAGCTATGCAATTTGCTTTACCAAGTACTACTATTGACGCTTAATGCGTGGTTAATTTTTAAGCAAGTTAATCTTTAAAAGCTGTTAATGCTATGTTATGCTACGCTATTTCTCCAAAAGCCACATTTAAATTTAAAAAAAATAGTAATAAGCCAGCTTCAGAAATCAGTTGACCCGATAACGTATTGCAGACATATTAAAGAAGGAAAACTTCGATATTTGCTCCACTCATTATTTTGAGGGTTTTTTTTGGGCTTCAAATCCTGCTTGTTTACATTTCCTATTCTATTAGCACCTGACCTTGTCCGGTATCTGTTACTCATCATCCCCTTCTGAATTCCGGGAATGTCTTGAAAGTGTCAAACATTCACCATGTCATTGTGTACCTGCCCCTGTCAATCATGGAAAACCCTCGACAACAGACAAACAAACGCCTAGATGATGTTTCCCCTAGCGCTAGAGCCCGTTCTTCAAGCTTACGCCTGTCATTGCCATTTCCGTTTTCATGCTATTTCTTTTGCTTCGAAAATACCGCTTGACAAACCAAATAGAAAAACAAATACATAGAACTGTAGTCGTAGACTTTTAAGCAACAAGAAGCCTAAACAGAAGAAAAAAAAAGCTTCAAAACTCCCCTGCTTTCGTCACTTCTCGCAGCCCTGTCATCGCAATGCAATTAATTTTCCATTTCTCCCCTTCACACACACTCACACTGCTGGTTTTGCTACCGATTGATGGTCATCTACTTTGGCAAACAAAAACAAAACAACATTGTCATCATTAGCAAACAGCTCGAGAAGAACCCGACGGTCGAGACGGACGTCGCTAGCACAAGCTCCACAGATGAGCCATTAGAGAAGGAGCGCTATTAAACGCTACCGGAGCGTCAGTGCCAACAGATGGAGACAGATCCACAGTGTAATTGCAAATTGTTTCAATTTACCTATTTAACTAAAATAACAAATCAATGGCCGGAACGGAATGACATCCCTCCGGGAATAATCACGTCCATTGAGGAGAGACCCAAAAAACATGATTTAAATATTCTCAAAAGGCTTACCGGCACCTCGAACAAAAAGGGAATCCCTGTTTTGGAAATGGAATCTCTCTGTTTTCACCACGAACCTCGATGGAGACGGTTTAATTTCAAGTGTAAATATTTACCTGGCTGATAATGAATGACGCTCGATTTTCGAGGGCGAGCTTTTCATCGAGCCTGTAACAGCGATCCTTCATGATGCTCCCGGACGTGTCGGTAGAAATCCTCTTCGGGAGTTGAATTAATGGTACCGCGGCCTGAAACGTGCAATGATTCAAACAACCAGCGAACAACGGATGAAGGCAAGTGATAATTAGCAAACGAAAACGAAGCTGCCACCCGATCGTTGGCTGTAGTTTTCTTTGACGAATGGCGAATGTTCGCGCACCATTGAGAGTTGGGCTTTATTTATGGTAATCTTTCTCGTTTTTATTATCGGAAAAGTGTTTTTGTGAGTCCAACATACCAATCAATGTGATGAAAGCACAGGAGAAAATGTCGCGGGCCCTTCGCTCGTCGCTAGAGGAGACGTGCCAATTAGTGGTGTCATTATGTCACTGATTGGGAGCTAAAATTTGACGCACAAAAAGTAGCATAATAAATGAAGCGTTAATTGACGTTGTACTTAAATCACTATCAGTTTTTATTTTATAAACTGCATCAAAGAGAAGTGCAGAAGGAAGATATTGTCACACAGAACCAAATGTTAAAACGTGAAAGGGAATGCATGCATGTTATATGTTTAAGAGACAATAATGTTTCCTTCTAAAATAACTCAACAAAGAAATGCTCTCGCGTATTGTCGTGGCTGGAGGTAGAGTAAGCAAGCAGTAGTACTAAAAAATCCAAAAGAAAGTACCCTACGTATGGATTCCACTGTCTATTTAGCTATGGTTATGCATTGGCTACATGATTGTCAATTTACAACGACTACACCACAAAACAAACTACCAGTGTCAACACAGTTCCTTCCCGGCTCCCATGGGCACCTTGAGCCGACCTCTGTCAGTCAGTGTTACATACTGTATTGTACTAAGTAAATGTACTAAAAGTAAGTCTTTTACATGGGCTAGCAGTTCGTAAGTATAATACTGAATTTCTAAACGAAAATAGAAAAAAAACAGCAAAATAAAAGTTTGAAAGAAACTAAGCATAAGGATACAACCATTGATACATTTTATATATGACACGGGACCACTTTGTGTCTTGTTTCGGTAAATCCCTCCATAAACCTTCGTACAGAGTGCGCTCATAAATTCACCAGATCAGACAGCTGAAATGAGATCACTATCGGTAGGGAAAATAGACAGTTTTAAACACATGAACATATTCAAGTAGCGTTCTAGTACCGATTTGTGTAACTAATTCAATGTCTGATTAGCAATTTTTCATGGAACGTGTACTAAACACCTGGCGGGGATATGTGAAAGAATTAATAAGCAAAAACATATAACTTTCGAATGTCTTTTGCGAGAATCAAGAGTACCCTATTGTGTGTACAAAAAAACCGGAAAAATTGTTCAATGAATATTCATAACATATAGCAATTATTGTATTGGGAAAAGTGGAGGAAAAACATTAGCACTCTGTTGGCATCACCCTAACAACCCAACAATATCATAGTTGAATGATAGGTTAGTAAAAACAAATAATAACGAAACCAACACCCCCGGAAAAGGAAAAGCCCCGGACGATATTCTAAGCATACCACTATGGAACTAAGCCTTAACACTACACTCTCCTGTGAGTAGCCTGGCCAGAGCCGCGTGTCGAAGAAGTTTAATCGATGATCCCCAGATATCATCAAGCTCACCTCCCTGTCTTAAAAAAAGGAAGCGAAAAAACACCAGTTAAATTAGCAAACTCGTACAAAACTGTAAAAAAAATCAATCGTTAATCTTTCCACTTCCCTCCTCTCTTTCTGTCTGCACCGTTAAACATATCTCCAATTTTGCGATTCTCTTCGTAAAACCTAACACTCACACCTATCGTTGTCTAACGTGCTATCGGTTGTACACATGTTACAACTATTCTACGGCTAGCGTATCATAATCCTTCCCTGAAAGTTCCCTGGGATACAAGTCACTTCTTCATCTTTCTCCAAAATCTATCGTTGTTGTTTGGAACACTTCTAAACTATACCCATTATTCTATGCTGTATCTATAACTCTTTACTATCATTCAACTCCTTATAACATTAAAGAAATCACTATCAACCAAAAACCAAAAACAACGAGGACCATTACTGTGAAAACGAATTTGCGTACCGGTAGAGCAAACATACAGATCACTCTCCCACGACTTGACTTCATTGTGATTCACGTTTCGCGATACATAAATAGAGGGAGAATAGATTCATGAACAAATAAATATGACAAAAAAATCCAGTTAGAATGGAAACAAAGATGAATATATGGTACAGTAAACATAGCGTAACGTTTAGAAGTAGCAGATTTAAACTGAAGTCCCTGTTTGTTGCGGCAATGAAACTACGAAAACGTGTAAACCAATTCGCTACTAATGAGCGTGATCATACTCATGTAACGTTTGTATCGCTCAGAGAACGCAGATGCAGGTTCTTTGCAAGTATCGTTAAGCCTGACTAGATACGACACCACTTTTAATGTGCACACTTTTATGTAACAGAACTACTATCACCCAATCTACCCACGCACCTCTTACCGGTTACTGATCCGGGACGATTGCGATGCGATACAGCGGAATTCAAACCATAAGAAGTAAATAAACAAACCATCAGATAGTATTTTAACATAGCGTTTGATGTTGTTGTCCTGTTCAGACTGCAAGTATTGAGAAAATGACTAAAGAAATAAAAACAAAGGAGCGAAAATTTTTCTTGTATTACGGGAAGGTAAGTATCAGATCAATATTTTGTACTAAAAATAATGAGTATATAAACTCAGTACCAACAGTCTGCAATAACAATCGATGCAATGCCCTCTGCCGGCAAGTATAGAAATCTCCAAAATTTTGAAGACTTGCCTTTTTTTCTTACTTACTTACGTCTTACTTGCGTCGACTACCAAGTGAGTTTATTTTTTTTTTAATACAAATCATTTCTTATGAATCAATGACTTAACAAATATTTAAATGTTAAATGAAATGTGTTAACTTTTAATAAAAATAATCACACTTTCGTAAATATTCAAGCACTGCTTGGTTCGTGCTTGGTTCAAAACATCTTCTTTCGAGCACTTACAGACTTTCATCTCTACTTTTTATATTATTTTTTCCTGAAGACATCGTTTGTTTGTAGCACTCATGGTTAGCATATTATTATATATTTCTTTAGCATGAAAAAGTTCCATCTCCTCAAACTCCTTATCTCCTGAATTTCAGTACCGTGGGACAAAAGTGTCAAACAAAACCATCCAACAAAACAACCAAAATTGCAATGTGCTACAGGATAAAGTTTCCCCAAGACCGTAAATCGTCACGTCTGTCGTACGTGTCCATTTTACGAACCAACACAATCGAAACACTTTTTGAACTTTCGAGACGGTGAAAAGCACGTCAATTGTGTCCTCTTTGTGGAAACAGCGTCCTCATGCAGCTAGCGTATCAAGAACAATGGATTACTTTTGCATTTTGTAAAGAATAGATTAGCAAAGCTAATACACCACCATGCACAGCTCAATTCTTTCGTTCCTGTAACCAAAAAACAATAAAAGTCTCACACACCATTCCCGTTCGTAAATGTGATGGATGGATTAATTACGCAGCGCCGTCCAAAAATATTCATCGATCGCCATTATCCACCCGGGACAAGAGCGCAACAGACAGCCAACTAATATGGGACGGAATGGCTAGCGTTACTATCGTTTCCGCCCGCCGTTTTGCCCCCAGTTTCGCTAATGGACGCCCGATTGGGGTCGACAATAAAAGAAGCACGATATCTCGAGATCGGGGCGTGCTGATGCGTTGTGCCTTTACCATCACCATTGCGACCAAAATCCCAGTAGGGGATCGGGATTCGTTCCTTTTCTAATTAATTTCTAATAATCCCCACATGGCGCTGCACCGTAAAAATCCAGGACAAGGGCAGGAGAAAACCCATTTCGGACACGTTTTGTTCTTTTATGGAAGAGCAAGAGAGGGCCTAAAT
This sequence comes from Anopheles melas, assembly GCA_000473525.2. Lineage (NCBI taxonomy): Eukaryota > Metazoa > Arthropoda > Insecta > Diptera > Culicidae > Anopheles > Anopheles melas. Next base: position 9,957 of record KI919606.1, on the reverse strand, counting down.
GGGATGTGTATCAATGACTAATTTGGTGTGATCTGATCGCGATCATTACGATACGATGATCAATATAGACGGTGGACGAAACGTAAGACAATCCCAGTACGATTAGTGAGCTGTCGCAGCACAGAAACTGCGTTAGGTAAAAACATTCAGTCTGTAAAGTTTGTTCATGAATATAATCCTACCCACATTGAGCGGGATTGAGTTTCTTTTTCTGAGAAATTTAGTTACAAACTCTGTATCCTGTTTTTTGCTCTTTACCTGCCACTTCAATAATTGGAGCAGCGTTGGTTGTGCAGGATGGTGCAGCAAAGCGGGAAGAAGGCAAGTTTTAATCAAAAGTTGTTAGCCGTACTTGACATACCCGGCCTAAAGTATATATTTGATCGCGAGAAACATCTACTCGAAAGGTAAGCACAGTGCCGCTGGCCGGGCCCAAAATCCCGGAACCCGGCGACTAGTGACGAATGAGAAGGATTACAAAGGGATTCGTCTTTTTTTTTGGTTGTAATATCCCCCCTGCCCACAAGGTTATTTTGGTTGCTCATTATCATGGCGGCGGTACGGGGCATGCTGTTTCTCGGCCAGTATCAGTACGACCGCTACCGGGCAAACCCGACCGCGATCCAGATGGACAAAAACTACCGCGACTGGATCGGCATTATGCCGGGCTTAACGTTCTGCTTTCACGACCGGATCGACTGGAACCGGGCCTGGGAGTATCTGGAGCGGTAAGATAATAATTAAGATTACCACCCTTGACGAGCGAAGGAGCGTACGAACCACAGCGTGTTGTGAGGCGCCATTGGGCTGCCACCGATATTGTGCAGTAAAGATATTTTTAGCACAATTTCCCTTTTTTTGCGAGCCTGGCAGCGTTTCCTCTTACACCAACGCAAACACACCCGAAAAGTGGTTTGCAAATTATGAACCGGTCTAAACGGTGGTGGGTGTGCTTCTTGTTGTTTGCTGTTCTTGTTTTAGCTGCTTTAAATGTTTCTCTTTTGTTTTGTTTCCCATGCTGTGATACCAGGGACGGGCGAAAACAAAAAAAAATCCCTTACAAGCTGGAACGAAATACACGCAACATTGAACGCTTTGGGGAAATGTGCAATTACTGCATACTTAGCAGCGTTTGCCATCGCCACTAAAAGCATTCAACCGTTGCCCATTTCGCCCACCAACTGGGACGGTCAATTGTGCGCGAAATGTTTGCTACCGCTTCGGTGAAAGTATTTCCGTAATCATTTTCTAATCATAACAACCCGGTTTTGGGTGAGAAAAGATTCGAAACAGATTGTCGGTGAATTTTTTGAGCGAAGTTGTTTTTTTTTTGGGCGCTAGAAAGAAGTAATTTTAGTTATTTTATTTAAAATCTTTCAGGCGTATTAACCAGCAATTTATAAAATATGTGAATCAAATAGAATAAAACACAAAATGACCATTTAATTACACAATTATGGCTTATTGGTTTTAGTTTTTGCAGAAAGTAATGTCCCTTCTAGCTCATAGTACTGAACGCACAAAAGTATACAAAATAATGTCATTAACAAGATCGTTTATTTCTATTAGGCCTTACTGAGCCCCTTAAGGTATGCAATATGCATCACCGCAAACTTTTTGTCTCTATTTTAAGTAGTAAATTAGTTTCTGCTTTCTAACACAATAATAAAAGGATTCTAACACAATATTCATAAGAATTAATTTTGCAATGGGATTCTGCGCTAAGCCCGTTGCAAAATTAATTCTTATGAGTATTGTGTTAGAATCCTTTTCATCTAAAATTAAAAAAAAAATATTGAAAATTGTACTTCTTGCATACATCTAGGCGCTAGCTCTGAAATCAAGATTCCACCATATTACATTAAACAAGGGACAGTTCATTAAACATTACTCATTCCATCCTATAGTTCAATTCATCCTCAACCTTACCACCGCATCTAATGTAACCAAACCCACAAATTAAACCGATGCTCTCCACTACCGCCACAATGGAACACTATCTCCTTTAAAAAGCCTTCACGGAACCGAAAACTGTCATACCCAAATCCCAAAAATCGCTTTTTGTCCTCGCTACTCGGAGCGTACCTAGGACCTAGAGAGAGAAAAAAAGAACCACGCCTGGAACGGTGCCAAAATCTCGACTGCCAGCTCCATTAACAATGCTGCTCAACATCAAACGCAGACGGTTTCATCTTTGGCACGTCTAATTATAACTCGCCACCGGCATTGGCACCACGCCCGACTTCCCAAGCCAATGGGGTGGGGGCACTGCTCTCACACCCAACGCAGCCGCCGCTTTCCATATCGCACAAAGTAAGACTTCCTTCCACTTTAGCATTCAGCTTACCGGCCACGAAGCCACTCGGGAGGGCTTAGCGGCGAATGAGACCACCGGGACGTACCGGCGCTACCTTGCCGAGTTTGTCCAAACGCTTGTCGGCATGACGGCCACCGAGCTGGGCAATCTGTCGCACTTTCTCACCGACAGCCGGCTGGCCACGGGCGTGAATATTCTCGAGCTAATCAGCACGGTAGGGTACCTGGCTGTGCTGGGGCTCCACGCACCGCAGCACCACTCACCCGCTCCACCTTGCTTTCTTTGCCAACAGGTGCACCCGAATCACGATATCGCCATCAACAGCTTCCAGCCCGAGCACGGTGCGCGGCTGCAGGTGCATCAGATTGTTACCGAGCGCGGCATCTGCTACGCGCTGAATGCACCGCTCGCCCTCCTGCAGGACGTCAACGGGACGAATGGGTAAGCAGCCAAGCAGACGGTTGCTTAATAATTTAATAACCACTCGTAAAGATTGTCACCGTGCTGTCTTGTTGCACGGTTAGTTCGTATTTTTGGACGGATGTTCAAACGGTTGCCATTTCAATTATGCGTTGTGAACTGTCTTAAAAGCTCATCATCGTGGTTTTAATGACTTAATTTGAATGATGTTTTTGAAGTGTATTTGTGATGCGTTGAGGCAAAGGGTACAATAGAACAGCGCTAGGATATGGGACGATTTTTACAGGACTTATTTAAAACAGAAAGCCTTTCAAAACAATGTTGCGCCTAAATGTATGTAATTAGGCACGACGTGCGCAAAGATAGCTAAAACACCCTTAAACGATGCCTAAAAACATATAAGTAAACTGTAGTTTTAGAAACAGTATAAGACAGCATATCAAAGAGACAGATAGAAAATACATTTGGTAGTTAAAAAATTTAAGTATTTTAATTTTAAATTAATCTTTTACATTAAATTAACATACAGACATGAGCTAATTGTGCAGACTGTTCTGTAAGAAAGTGTGTTAAATATGTTGCTTTAACCTTAAAACTAACACCTTCAACAGCAAGTTTGACAGCTCACGTGTTCCACATACTCCCAAACCACAAACCAACTCACCCAAATCACGAACACTTCACGAAAACTTTCCACAAAACCCATCAACCCCATTTTTGCGATAACAATGTGTGAACCCATCAAGTAAACCATAGTGGTGAGCGTACTTTCTGCCTGACAACTTACGTATCCTGGATGGGTTAACAATGTCCAGTGCCTTCCAATCTTCATCTTTTTGCTCAACATGGATGAATCTTTAACATTTATACATTTTGCACGTTTTTTGACCCTAGGCAGGTGGCTTCGGGGAAAGGCTTTCCCGGCTGGAGCCCGATAGAGTGTGAGTTCAGCCAGCACGAGTGCTACATGAAGCTCGACATGTTCCGCTCAACAGTATCGGTAAGTGTTCGTGTAACATCCCACACCCAGGGCTGTGTTAAACCTTCGCTCATTTTGTTGTGTTTATTTTTGCCCAGTACACCATACACTCGCCGTACGAGGTGTCCACCAGCGATCAGCTGTTCACCCATCTGGAGGAGTCGGATGAGCTGGTTGCCGTCTACAGTGTGCTCGAGACGGTGTAAGCCTCAAATCATCAACCTTTAGCAGTTAGTCTTTTTTTTTAATACTCCAAACTCATTCATCCAGTGCCAACGAGCGGCTGAAGGATCTGACGGTACGACAGCGCAAATGTTACTTTTACGATGAATCATATGAAAATTTGCAGGTGAGTCGGCGTGTAGTGCAAGGGGGTGTGCCTGATGAGCGGGCCAACACTGCTCATTCCACATTGAATTGTTTCAGTTCTATAGCTACAACCTCTGCATCATGAACTGCCGGGCAAAGCGAGCGCTCGCCGTCTGTCAGTGTCGGCCCCACTTTTACCCCTTCGCCGGTCAGTATGTATGCATGGGGCAGCTGTTATTTTTTTAATCAAAACACACGCTTAAACGATGTTTGCCCGTCGTTGCAGAGGGGCCACCGTGCACCGTGGCTGGGCTGCACTGCCTGCAGCAGCATGCCGACTGGAGCAGCGATGCGGACTGCAAATGTTTAAAGTCCTGCACTGACGTGGGCTATTACGTTGCATCGCTCAGCAAAACGCAGTGGTACGTGGTTCGGTATGGTTTGCCTAGATGCTGTAGTGTATAATGCTAACTATTTCCACCACCTTGCGACAGGACGGCCGAAGGAGGCATACCGTTCACGCACAAAGCATCGTTACGGTGGGAAATCCTCCAGCCCAAGACGCGACTGCGGCGAGTGCTCATCTTCAGCTACGAAGATTTGCTTGGTAAATGTTCCTCCTCACCTCAGAGGTTTCTTAATGCACAAACAAAATCTAGATTACCGATAGTAACTATTTGCTTTTCTTACATTGCATTTTACAGTATCGGTCGGTGGTGCGATAGCGTTGTTTTTTGGAAAGAATGGGTTTTATTTGTCAAAAATTATAGAATTTTTATCCATCGAGCTGGGCGGTTGGGTCCGGAGGAAGTACATCAAGCGCAAGGAAAGAAAGAGAAAACGAAAACATGCTATACAATTAGTTGCTCCCAAGTAGAAACGCGTTGAAATAATACAGTATTTTGTTCATCGATCTGGATTTATTGCACTCATTAATATTTCTGTTTTCATTGATTAATTTTTCACTTCTATTAAATGTCTCAAACAGCGGGTTAAATTTGTGAATTCATTAGCTTAATGTTGTCCTCAGTGCATTTGAATCCAGAAATAACATAACGATTTAAATATATACTGTGGGATTTTCGCTTTTGAATGTAGACCATTTTCATCCTGCCACAGTATATACAGCACATCCCCTGCACTGTAGGCATTCTGCTGGACTTTATAATGCATTTTAATTGATTATAATTTTACACGCATTTTGAAGATTTTTTTTACACAAATATGTTTTTCGTTAAAGTTCCTTTTCAAATTTTATAAATGTTTAGATCATTGTTTGATATTTTTTTTCAATTTTGTGCCCAATAAATTGTCACACAAAATGACCAATGTGATTCCACTGTGCTCCAAATGCTCCGATGTAAACAAACGTGTAAACATCGGTTAAATAACATCATTGTTTTTGCTCAGTTTGCGTGCCGAAATGAGCCGAACGGGAAAAGTGTCCTTTTTCCTCACGGAGGCAGGCCGGCAGGTTGTGTTTTACGGCGCCACCACCGTTGCGATAGGACTATTCGCCGGCCATTACTTCCCGCACTCGATTTGCATCTCCTACTACAAGGAGTTTGTGCAAGCGTACAAGTATGATACCGGCTTGTGTGTGTGTGTTTTTCTAAGTGTCTTCCCAAATTAACACTTTTCTCCCCTTTTTTGTATGTACCCTTCAACCGTTTCTGCTAGAAATGGCGAGGAGCGAAAGCTGTCGGAGAAGCTCGAGCAACGGTACAAGCGTGCCCTCAGCCTGCTCGACCTGTCCGAGTTTGAGCGCAAGTTTGCCAAACCGTTCGTCGTGTACGGGTTCGACGTGTTCAATGCGGGCTCGTTCAAAACGCGGTACGGTGCGTACGTCGGCATTCCGTCCAACTTCGAGTACGACAGCGCCGCCGTAATCGACCGGACGGACATCAAGATCCGCAACCAACCGATCGACTGGGGCACGGAGGCGGGCCGATTGCTGGAAGACGCTCTCGTGCTGACCGAGGACGAGCAGGTGTTTGGCATTGCCCGGGAGCTGCTCACGATGAAGACGCACAAATCGCTCATCCAATCGATCATACCGACCGTCTCGTGGATGTTCACCTACAGCCTGGCGTCGCAGCTGAACGAGCGGTGCAACTTTTACGCCCGGCCCCGGTCGCTGCGCCTCATCCTGTACACGATCTGCGGGCTGTTCGGCTTTGGCATCTACTCCTTTTCCACCGACATGACGGAAATCTACTACGAAACGGACGTCGACAAGCAGATGGCTGCGCTCGGGCCCGACGTGGTCGATGCCGGTGCCCGATTCTACGACAAGGTGCTGAAGAAAAACATTGCCATCCGGAAGCTGACCGGCGAGGATTACTACACGGCGAAGGGCAACGTGAACTACATGCTCCGCCAGAAAGCGGCACCGCTAACGCTGAGGAAAGAATTTTTCCAGACCGGCTACAAGGACTACGTCGGTACGGAGGAAACGAGTTAAATGACGAGTGGTTGGTTTTGGTTTTTAGTTTGCAATAAAACGAGATAGTGTGGCATTTTTTAACCTGCTCGATACGAGTTCCAAAGAAAGGATGCCGGTGGTGTAGTAGCGGGTTATACTGTCCCCATATCACAACATTTCGGTTCGGGTGGACTTATCTCTTATCACAGCGCTTTTAGGTAAATTTCCGAGCTGAAGCGAATGTACACTTGTGTCCATTATAAAATGACGATATGCAAACACTGTCGTGCAGTGTTTTCTCCCCTTACACTTGTGCCTTCAAGTGCTGCACGCTAGATAAAAACGAACAAATTGTACTTGTAAGCATCCAATCTGTCGTAACAACTGATGCATAGGAATTCCTAGTGTATTTGTATCTATGATGAGGTATTTGTTTTAAATTGTTCTTAATAAATTTTAATTCAATCAAGCACAACATGATTTCACGGAGAGAACTGATTTTCTAATTGTAGCCGAATAAAGGCCAAGTTTGATCGCGTTTCTTTCAATTTTTAATTAAACATAAACAAGTTTTGTTTGACATGCAAAAAAGTTAATGTTTAAAAACATAAAAGTAAATTGTTAAAAATTTAGTGAAATTCATGATTTTTTATGAAAAAAAAAAATTGAATCATAAAACAAAAGTTCCGAAAAAAATGCTCGTTATGTTCTATCGGTATTCAACTGTAACAAAAAGGCCTAGTCGTATCCCTTAAATTTAAGAATATTTTTTAATAAAAAATAATTAATCGCTTTTAATGGAAAATAAACACTTTTAAAAATGCAAAGATTTTTTAAACAATTGCATAAACTTCATATGTTTTGTTGATTTTTCATCAAAATAACTTATTCATCAGTAACATTTTATAACCAATGAATGTTCGTATATAAAGACAAACAAGTTTGAATAAATTAAAAAAAATCAGGAAAAATATCAATAAATAATAAAAAACAAAATATTATAAATATGACAACAAACACGGCAACAGTTTCACTCACCGGAAGCTTTCGTGGCAGATTTCCATCCTGCGATCGGTATCAATAAACCCACAGTTACAGCAACCCAACACACCACAACAGCAGCATCAACCCTGCCAGCTTTAGCTCATTAAATGAAATGACTAATTCGCGCTTCCACACACACGTGTAGCCCCCTCGCCACATTTGCATACCCACCACTCACAGCCCAAAGTGGTTCTGGATTTTAAAAAGCACGCTCTCCAAACGAACCCCCCCACCTCCCTATCTGCTCCGCGTTTCCATCGGCCCCGATTCCGAAAACAACCCGCAAACCGGATTGAAATCCAAAATTCCACCCCAGACTTCCGTCTCGCGCAGGCACAAATTTTGAATGAAATGCACCGTGCCGCTCCACGTGGTCGTTGCTATAGCAACAAACCCGCTCGCAATATACGCGCTCTCTCTCTCTCTTTCTTTCGCCCACTTACGCTTCCTCTCAACGCCGTACGGTTCATGCCACAACATGGCGAAGAAGTTTACGTACGGGAGGAAAGAAAAATCCCCTCTTCCCATCCCAAAAAGCACCCCCCTAAAGGGCAGAGAGGAGGAGGGAGTCTGAGAGCTGCAAGGGGTTTGGGCGATGATGCCAGCCTGCCTGCAAGGGGTAGTACAATCCACCGGGCAAATATCCCCCTCCCTGCACCAGTTGTTCCCCTTTATCTTGCCCCGCTCAGGGCGGGAAGTTTAGTTGGTGCAACCCCCTCCCGTCCTACCCCCTTTACCGCCCTGGAACTTGGTGCCCACAGCTCGCCAGCTCGATCGTGTACGTTTCGTCAGTTTAGAATGAGCCACCGTGCCGGACGGATCGTTCGATAGACTGACTGCGTGCGCCACAACGAACGAATCCACGCGAAAAAAGGGCATTTTTCCGGACAGACTCCTAGAGAACAGGCGAAAAGGTTGAAACAAAGTGAGTAAAAAGCGTTTTGTTGCTTGCTACAGAGCGTGCCTCCAAGGCGAAAATGACGGCAAAATCGAAAGCGTGGACAAGCGTGGCCTAACGGAAATCTCGATGGACGCTGCTCTTCACGCCCTCGTGCGCGCACGGTGACCCGGGAAATCAGTGTGCAGTGTTGTGCGCTGATCGGCAGCGTTGCGTGGCCGTGTGTAGGACGTTCTCAAATGAGACCAAAACAAAACCCAGAAAAAAAATGGTGTACGGTTCAGTGCGGCCCTCTCACTATACTGTCCGGGTTGCGCCCCAAAAAACTGCATCCAATCGGCAATCGAAGCTCGACGCGTGTGTACCGGAAAATGGAAAGTTGTTACGACAATCGAAAACAAAAGCGTCGCGCTCCCAGCGAACTTGTCTGGGAGTAGATTTTTGTTTTGTTTGGTTTAGCAGTGTAGATGAACGGGATGAAGATCACGCTAGTCATGAGGAGGCAGAGCTTCAGTACGCGCCTCTCCGCCTACTCTAATTGCACGCGATGCGCGCTTCATCACTGATGATGTTGTTAAACGGCGCTGCACGCTATCTGATCGCATATCGCATCGATCACTCGATCGCTCACAGCTAGTAGCCCCAACTACCTCCCACTGCTCAAATTTTCCGAACAAACGGCTTGCCCGGAATGTGACAAATGCCTGGTGCCAAAGCGGCCTCGAAACAATACCGGGGCCCACCCACTTAACCCACTGACCAATCGCGGCGAACAACTTGTATAAGATCACCTTGAAGGGCTGGATGCTGGGAACTATGGGGAAACAGTTACACCTTAGAATGGGACCCCCACTAATTCCACGAGACGCGGGGGGGGGGGACATAAATATCGGAATAAATAATCAGTCACGACCACACGTTGCAATTGGTTATTCTACCGCCTGGATCAATAAGTAACGTAGTAGCAACGTGTATCAATGTGTGTGTATGTGTGTTCGCAAATTCCAGATTCCAGTTCCGTACTGCAACTTCAATTGCCATTCCGGCGTCACCGATGGTGACGCGTTTGCAGTCAGATTCATTGACTCAGCGCTCTGTAAACGATGTGTTGTGTACTAAACAAGCAGCGCAATTTTACAAATGACCGTTACGCGTTATCGGACAGTTAAATGGCAATGACACGCACGATGGTAAATTAGTGTCACTAATAAAAACGAGCCCCAGGAACGCGTTGCCCCGATTGTCGATTAAGATGATCGATCTGCCCACCCTAATCAAACCGGACGGATCAAAGCCAAATGACTCCTACCCCACCCCTCCACCTGCTCCTCTTCTGATATTGGAGCATTTTTGTTCCGCCTGCGTACGGTCAAGATAACAACAGTACAAGGTGTCATAAAGATTCTGTACGACCGTATCTCCATTTCCGCTAAAGGGATGTTCAAATAGACCGTAGACAGGTGTGGATGTGTGTGTCATTGGCGATGAAAGTGTACTATAAATTGTACATCCCCGCCGTGCCTTTTGCGACCCAATGGCCGACCATGACCGAGCCTTTTTTTTTT
>AXCO02001243.1:0-41261 GCA_000473525.2 Anopheles melas | reverse complement strand
CCTACGCTTTGCCTACGCAACTAGACTTATCCTAAAGTGTTCCACGCCGTGTAGACGCATTGTTCGTGTCCTTACAAGCAACTATGAGATTTCGAAGCTGATTTTCGTTTTTAGTGTGATTGGTACACCGTGTTCTCTTACAAGCAAACGGTCCTGGAGACTGTCCTCTGGGTCCAGGGGCGCAGTATCCCGCTCCATTCCGGCCGACGGAAACGGAGCGCGAACCAGCGCCCCGCGGCCAATCCCCAGTACGTGCGCCATCGCGTAGCAGCTTCTCTCGCCGGGAGAGAACTACCCGATTTGGCCCACACGAATGACTAAGGCTGGAGGATGAGGATGATTGTTACGCTGTGTCTGACGGGGTCAACGGGGTCAACTATGTACAATGTGATTGGGGATGAGGTGGACCGAGCAGGTTCTTGGGAGGAGGTGGGGGTGAGTGTGCGCGCATATAACTTTATCTATACTATGTACAAATCATTGGACTTTTGCTCTTTTGCCTTAGCTCCCTCTTACACTGCCACTATCTTGCTTGGGTCGACCTTTACGCGCAGAAACACGGTGTCATCCCGCACGAACGGGCGCCTGTTGAGCAGCTCGTGGGAAACAAATCGTGGAAAGCCGAACCCGAGCGCATCCGGCTCGGTCGATGGACGCTGGAAGTTCTCCCACGTCGGGTCTGGCACAAACGATTCCGCGACGCCTCCCTGGCCGCCGCCGCCGCCGCCGCTTCCGAGCGTTCCCTGCTCGAACAGCGTGAAGGTGACGGAGTGCGAGAAGGGCCACTTGAGCAGAGCATCGTACTCGCCCGGCAGCACCTTGATGTACACGGACACGTGCGTTCCTTCGCCCGGCCCGTTGCCGTTGAGGAACATTGACGCCTGCAGCTTGTAGCCGTACTGGCTGGTGTAGAACGGTGGCGACACCAGCTCCAGCCCGTCCTTCGTCTTCGCTTCCTGCATCTTCACCGACCAGTCGGTGATCTTCCACAGCAGCGTGCCGGTGTAGTTGGTGCTCAGTTTCGCCATGGCGCTCTTCAGCATGTTGATCTGCTGTCCCTGCCGGCCCGACAGTGCCACCATCAGCGACAGATGCGCGGACGTGTTCGCCTCTAGATGCGCCTCCAGCAGGTGGCGCGGGCCTTTGAAGCGGCATCCGGCCTCCTTGAACGTGCACGGCACCGTCAGCGCTTTGCACTCGTCGCGCAGGTGCGCATCGAGATCGGCGCGCGCGAACGGCCCCGCGTCGCACCGCTGCGGACAGGGGACGGGGCTGCGCGGGCAGGTAGCGCCATGGGCGGCCAGCGTGTCGGCACAGAACTCGCGGCCACAGTGCGGACAGCGGCGCAAACGTTTGGCACAGTCTTTGGCACGATGGATGGACATGCGGCCGCGCAGTACGCGCGTGCCACACTTGGACTCGCAGTAGATCGGTTCCGAGCTGCAGGTGCCGGCGTGGTCCTCCAGCCCAATGCCGGTGAACTCCACGTTGCAGAACTCGCAGATGGCACGGCGCAGGATGCAGGTGAACGCCAGATGGTCCGTCATCATTACGCGCGGTATCTGGGAGCCGCACTTGTTCGGGCACTGGATGGCATCGTGCTTGCAGGTGTTCAGATGTGCCTGGAGGGAGCAACAAGAAAAAAGAGGGGGGAAACGTATTAGAAAAATGAAAGGTAAGTATGTATGTCGTCAATATCATCTATGGTGTAGCTAGTCCTCCGCAAGCAAATCACTGAAGTCGTCATATATATAAAAGGGTGTTCGATGGTAGATTTCTAACAAACGCAAACGTTTGCGTAGGCCGGCTCGCGCTACAAAAGAGCAACGATTAATTAACTTAAGCACACGGGCACAATTCGAAAGGCCGATCCGCCACACGAAACGATTCGATTCTTGTGGGCTGTGTGTTGGGTTGTGTGCCGGAGGAACATACAGGGTCACCAGCCACGCGCGCAGTACTGACCCGCGCAGACCCGCTCGCTTTCGTCACCTGCTGCTACCGCCGAGCGCGAGGATCAAACGATCGTCAAACCTGTTTCCCATGGCACCCCGCCTGCGCACGCATTCTCACAGTTGCGGATTACTGGTAGTGTTGCGCACAAGGTAGTAAGAGGCACGCTAAGCTGCTCTAATCGAGCGCGCGCGCCGCCGTGCGTCTTTCGCGTGGAGCTCGCTCTCTCCTAAGCAATTTTCTTCATTTCTTCTGCAGCTCTTCTACAGCTACAGCGCTCTACAGAGTGTTTGTGCACTTTCATTCGTTCATTCCCAATGAAGAGATAGCGGAGAAAAACGCACTTCCCTGAAGCGCTAGTTTGCATACGTGAGCGGATACACTCGGGGGAACAAAAACGAACGAACGAACGAACGAACGAACGAACATGTAAAAGACTGTCGCAATAATCACCTTCAATTTCCTCAACTCGTCAGACCATTTGCAGCCTTGCTTGTGATGAATGCAGAATACCAATGAGCCCATGATGGCCTTCTCGGACTCGGGATCGGGATAGATCTGTGAAAAAGAGAGAAAGAGAAGAAAGAAAAAAAAACATAAAATTAAAACATTGCAACTGATGAAGGTAAATGCGTCACCGAAATGGCTGAGCAAAAGAACACAATAAGCGAAAAAGATGACTCTAAAAGCTCCAAAGAAACTCTCCGATTTGAAGCCAAAAACATTGAGCATATTAACGACACAGACACACACATATTCACGACTCTTCCGGCACAATCACACAGCAGGGACACTACGACTTCCAGGATCTTTGACCGCGTGGCCATTGAGCATAAACAGGGTGTGGTGTTGGGGCATGAAGGCGCTCACACTAGAACGCGATGCGCACCAGACAGGCCAATTCATTTCATCGCCACCGAACGGAAATCAAAACAGAATAATCAAAAATAGTTTCCAGTCAAATCCGTTTGGTCATCGGTGCCCCGCCAACGGTCGCGGATCAACGAAGGGAACGAAGGAGCCGTTCAAGTGTGCCGCCACTGTTCCTCGCACACACACACACACACAGCTACAGACGAACAGAAGGAAGGAAAGAAACCTTTTCGATGCTAAAAGCTCAGCCGCTACTGGGCCGGGCGAGAGACCATTTCCTTCTCAGCAGCGCTCGTTAAGCATACACGCTTACGGGTCGGTCTCCCACCCCGTGTGTTGCTTTGTTCCAGCAAAATACCGTTCAATCCTCAGAAACGCCTAAACCGTGAGCAGGCTGCGGGTGCAGTGTGAGAGGGCTTGGCAAGCGGAAGAAGACCTTCCTCTGTTCCTGTGTGTTGTTAGCGTTTTGTTTGTTTTATTTTAATGCCGCTTTCCGCAGCATATCAATGAGCGCAATTCAATATTGGGCAACTCAATGGCCCTACCGGGGTGAAGCGCAGCAAGCCAGAGAGGCAGCACTGGTCAAACAATCGGTTGAGCCCCCCAGGAGGACGTGTGCGATAAGGAGTGATACTTTCGGATTGCATGTCCGCCGCCAGCAGCTCAAAGCCGCACGTCGGAAGTTCGCCCCCGGTAGGACAGACACGCGATAATGGGGCATTATTGTTACCCGGGGGTCGTTGACGAATCGATCGATCGAATCTCAGTGCATTTGCTTCGAGCTCAAACGGTGTTGTTGGTTATCACAAATTTGTTTACTGAATCATTGGACATTGGAGACGACACAATATTGTTGTTGCTGTAGATATAGGCAGCTTCCAAGCGCTTTTTACAGAGAGAACGAGAGAGATAGAGAGAGAGATAGCACCCAATTAAGCGTACCATCTATATTGTCCACAGTTTAGGCAAATTTTGGCCCAGTCCTTATCACCTCACAACCCCCTTCCCCTACTACTGTACGCAACCATCAATGAGCAAGACATCATCACACGGGAGAAATCACTTCCCTACTTCCCCGGGGTACTGTTTGTGCAGGCGTTTAGTAAAGTGACCCCGATAAGGCAAAACGCTTACAACGCGCCATAGAGAGCGAACTGTTTGGGTTGGTCGTATCAGATAGTGCCACTGTTGTTGTTGTTGGGGATTGAGCCCAAATGCTCGGTTTGCACGGCTTGGCCCCTGTGTACCAAGTGTGCTAACAAACTAATAACATTCCAGCGACTCTCGAGCGCCACGCGGAGCGATGATAGATACGGGCCACGCGGAGCGATTGTGTCGATGTACGTCCGTGTGAGAAAATAGTTACCCCGTCTGTGGCACGGTAAGACGGCAAGACAGATAAACGCGCACACACATGGTGCTGGACGCAACACGTTGACCTTGTTATACTTTAGTCGCTCCTTAGAGAGGCCGGCCCGGGTACGCATTTTGATTCAGCATGCGCTTTATGATCTGATTTGGGGTGGATCTCATGCGATCATTATTTAAATCCTTCCTTTCGATTAGTACAGATATGCAGGTAAAGAGGCAAGGAAAGACAAAAAGAGGTATCTATCGAACGGAGAAGGATTTTTAACTGGAATAATACCCTAAATTGAGCAGAAATGTGTCACTATCGCCCTCATTCACACCGTTTTATCCTCGTATTTTTTTTTAAACAATTTTTTACCATATTGTTACAATTCATAAATTCACACACCATCATTAGTCGACCATTTTTCACACCGTACCAGCCCGTCTCAGACCTCAAATACCCTTCAAAAACAGTGCCGATATCTGCTTTACAGTTAACGCGCATGTACAATGCATATAATTTACTCGCCGAAAAAAAAGATATAATAAAGAATGCATATGATTCTTCCGACTATGTTTTGCCATACAACGTGCGTCGTTTCACATTCTTTTCGCACCCCGGGTGGACGGTGAAAATGTGCCACGGGGAAAAATAAATAACCCGACACGGGCCCGGTTCTTTACCGAACCCAGACGGTGCTTCACGCATGGAAAAGCGTCACTTTAGGTAAAATTGTTGAGACTCTTGAGCTGCTGCTGGTGTGTGAAGCTTTGCTCGCTTCGGAAAAAACAAAAAGAGAAGAAAAAAGCGCATTTATTTTTAAACATACATCGGGCCAGGGGCCCCCTCGGTTGTATGGGTCCGCCTGAGCAAGAAACGCTAAATGTCTCTAAGGAACACTCGCCAAGCACTGCCGCCATCGTCTCTTCCCATGGTTGCGCACCGGAAGCGACATAGCAGTTTTATTTATTTATTTATTTTCTCCATCCACCACGAAATACGAACGCGCAAAGGAAAGCAACATGAAAAAATCGGCCAACAGGCACACTCGATGAAAATCATTTGTTGCGCAAAACGTGTGTGTGACTGTGGTGATACCGGTGCGTCTATAATGATAAATGATTATTGTTGTCATTGGATGGGGTGGTCTGTAAAATTTAAACATTCACCCCGGAACAGTATTGTTCTAAACAGTTTCGATGGAGATTGAGGGAAGGGGCATCGAAGACGACCATCAACAAGTCGGTCTGTAATTTCTGCAGGGCTTTTGCTTCTCATCTGACTGCCCATCAAGGGCAAAACAGGCACCGCGATGCGTTGGTATGATCGTGCCTCAACCAAATTTCACCTACCGTCAGCCACCATCAGCGGAACGGCCCCGTGGATGGACATCAGCAATCCCTTGCTGTGCGGTGCGCTATCTTCCCTATTCACGCTTTCTCGCCTTTTGCCTCGCCCGATGGAAACGTCTTTCAAACGTAAGACCGTATCATCATCTTCCGGTCCGTCCCGGCATGTCCCGGGAATGACGATCAAAGGCTACCCACCACCCCGGTGCTTCACCCGCTCGCCAGCAGCCGAAACCCATAAATCATCCACGGTTGACCGCGAATGCATGCGTGCCTTCTGCTGGGGTGGCCAGGGTGGGTGGGATGGTTGGGTGGCTTCTGCACCACCACAACACTGCGCGGCACCGTCAGTCCCCAGGTCGGATTGAAGATCGTTTGCGATCATCATGCGACGTGTTCCCTTCAATTAGACACCTTCAGTAGACGACGCAGCGCTGCTAGCCAAAAAGCGAGAAGGGAAAGGTTGAATGGAGCTCAGTAGAGGATTGACGGGGGCATTTCCAGACACACACACACACACTGAGCTAAAACAAATAATCAGCAACATAATTGGAAAATTAATGCACACTCATTGATGCTGTCGTTGCCAGTTTGATGTAGAGAGGTTAAGCAATGTGTGGTTGCGTGTCTGCGTGTTATTGTACGATCGAACGAACGGTCGAAATGTGTGTTTACAGCGGAAAAAAAGACCAAGAGGCAAAACCAAATAAGCGTTAAAAATTGTCTCGTCAGAATGAGCTTACTTCAACGAAATTTGGCGCTCGAAAACGAAACGAAAAGGGCCCAACTCGAGCCGAGCGACACGATCCTCGTACACACCTAGCAACAGCGCCCATTCACATCGCTCACCTATATGTGTCATTTGCCAACCATCATACCACGGGCGAACGGTGCGCGGCTGTATGGAAAAAGTCCGCCGACGAATTGATTAAACGATCCGGTTTGGAGCACTAATGAGATAATTTCACAACCCCCCACACACACATACAGCATCCATAATGCACACAAGATCAACCCACGATCGAGAGTGAGTGTAAGTGAGTGAGTGAGCGAGTGAAATCTTCATTCAATTATTAGGTCGAGGATGATGAGTTTCACTTTTTCCGGCTGTTCAACTTTTCCAAAACTCAATCAAATTTCGACAGGTCCGACCAACACAGGGGTGCGCGGAAAATTTGCCCACTCTCGGGCACTATCGCACAATCGCAAACCAATCAATTCCCACACAAAACACTTTCCATCCAAGTTCGTCTACAGATGCTCTTAGAATGGTTGGTGCGACCATGACTCCATTTCTTCCATTAGTTTTAGTTGTTGAGATGATACCAAAACGAGTGTGTGCATTCTTAAAACGTACACTGAACGGCGTACGAAGATGTGGAGAAATCAACCGTGAAAATGAATGGAAATTAAACACTGGAAATTGAGAAACCGATCGGGCTGAACCGCCACTTTGTGCCACTCCCGGCCAAGGCACACAAAACAAACGCCTAGGAACGGAAGCTTTAAAAGGAAATAGATTGTAAACATCACCCTTTCGATGCGATGGCGCACACTCCCTCTGCAGGCTGAGGCCCAGAAAACATCTCCCCATGTTCCAGGCAATGCCCGTACACACACACCCAGGGATATTGGAAATTACGATAGCTATCACTCAAAACAAAAAACCGAATCAACCGAAATTCGACGAAACGCAACGGAAATTTGTTTAGTTAGTGTTGCTTTCGTTTTTATTTTTCTCCCATTTCCACTTTCACGATTATCACCATCATCAACGGCAAATGTTTGCAAGTGGCAGCAGCAGCACCAGCAGCTAAATGAGGCAAAGTTCGGTTCTCTGGCCAGATGCAAGAGCCCCAGCCCCAGCCCGCCCTGCCTATTATGCTCACTTTCCTGTATCTCTCACACGTACTTCTCGCCACACACCCGGAAAGCTAATGTTTTATCAAAATTTGCGAATCGAATCGATCGACTTGAAAGCGAAAGTACACGACCGGTGGAGTTTCGCTTCCATCCAGTGGTAGTTAGTACACACGCACCCTCCTCACGCAACAGTCGGCACGTGACTTGATAGATTGTGTTCACGGAAAATCATTTTCAACAAACCTAAACACATCGTCGCCAAGCGTCACACAAGATCTAACGCCTCCGGCGGGCTGGCGATGCCGTTGCGTTGGGTTTTAAAGAGCCCTCCTCCAGCCCGGAGACTCAGCTAATAATGCAGTTTGCTAAAAATAAAAACTTTACGATCTCCCCCCTGCCGTTTGCTGCTGGTGCATCTTTTGTTACAGCAACATGTGCATACCCGTGCTGGTGTGGTGCAACCATGCACACACTTTGTTGGGACCCACAAACAGCACACAATCACCCCCGTCGTAGAATTCTATTTCTTTGCTCCAGCAGAAGATTGTGCAGAAGAGAAGTGGATGGATACCCAGAGTAAACTAAGCATCACAACGAAGAAACGGCGGACGTGAAAACCAAGAAAGTATCTCATCAAAACTCGCCTGCGCTTGTGTGTATAACTATAAAAAGAAAAGTTCTTCATTCCGCCACAAATGATCTCCGCCAGCGCGCAGAGCGATGATCATTTGTGGGAAGTGTACACCCTTCTTCTGCTGGGTGTAGCATGTACCATCTTCTTCTCGCGCTTGAATGAGTACAATAAAATTAGAAACAAAACCCCCACAGGCCAACCAAAAACCCCTTTTTGGGACGCCCTTGTTGAAGTCTCTGCTGCGGTCTTTTGTGGGTACAACTCGAGGGGGGGGGGGGGGCAAAACACTCAAACGAACGTACGGTACAGGCTTCTGGTTTGGAGAAATTATTACAAGAATGTGGAAAACAAACAGTCCAAACGAATGAAATGCCGGCTCGCTACTTCAACCATACCGTCGTCATTGGTTGTGCCGATGATCCCGGATTCTTCCCCAGTTTGACAGAGAGTCTCAGCTAGGCAATCTTAGATAGGCCGGTGCCAGTGCACCATCCAAGACGGGAGGTAAGATTCAATGAAGTTGTGTAAACATTTACACATGTTCCTCATGCCCCGCAGCGTTCCCTGCATCCACTCGGGCCCCACTTTTTGTATACCTCTCTCTCTTTCTCGCATTCTCTCATGCACCGACTATTCCGGACAACGTTCTTCGATACCGGTCGTGCACACTCATTATCATGTGTAAGCCGAAGATGAACCCAAGGGAATGCGACAACTGCCGGCGGAAGTCAAACCCTACCAACGCAAGCCCGCACCAGGCGAATTGGGCATGACTTTAGCGTCTGTTTATGTTTCGTTTTGTCATATTACCCTTTCAGAACTGTTCTTCATAGGGAGAGCAAAATTTACCCGCATACTTACAATTTGACTAATTTCCGTAATCGGCACATTGGGCGGCGGGGTCGGCGAGGAGGACGAGGACGACGGCGACGAGGACGACGACATCGTGCTGGCCGACGAGGTGGAGGTGGACTTGTTACGCGGTGGTGCCGGCGGGGGCGTTATCGGCAACACGTTCACGTTGCAATCCTTCGAGTTCCGGTTGGGCGATATGCGGGCCGGAAAACTCAACGTTTTCGTCCACTGTGACAAACTGCGCACCATGTTGCACTTAGTTGTTAGCTTTTTTTCCAATTTTCTTAATTCAATTCAATCGTTTGATCTCGCCTTCTATACCTCAATCGGTCCACTGATCGCGATCAATCGTCAAAGGCAATGACCACAAATAAACACACACCAGCTTTCCACATGAACTCGCACACTTCGCACAGGAAATGGACACGGACCGTGGTGCTAATACCATTTGATCAAGTTAATCACTCAGTGGGGAAATTCTGTCAAGATGATTTTCCACCTTGGCACGACAACCTTCAGTCGCTGCTGCCCGGTTAACCCCACACCACTAAGGCTTTTTATTTCGATAACACCACCACCCCGATTGATGGTGAATGGCGAGAGGCGAGCGTTTCCGCTTGCAACAGTTGCTTCACCATTCAGTAACAAATAACACACACTTTTTGGGTTACTTTTAAGCTAAGTTTTTCCGTTATAATATTATCACCACACGTTCAAACACTTTATGTAGCAATAGAAAAGATATGTTAAAACATCTTCTACTTGAAATGCGTCCCTTGGCCGCTGCACCGTGATGCAGGAATTATGCAAAAACGTTCAAACTCGAGCGACGACGAAACAGACCGTACGTCCGTGCTCACGCGAGTTACAAATGTGTTTGAAGTTGGTTGCGAGCAGCCGCTCGTATCGACGCCCATGGCTTCAGCTGAAGTACTAAACCCGGTGGTGTAGTCGCAAGAGCGAAACGGCGCGATGCAAACAGCTCGCGGGCTCTTTCTCTCGCACAGTGCCAAGGCGGTACAGCTGCCAGCTGATGTTTATGTTGTGTTTCTCGCGGCTGCACTAACACACTCTCGCACCGGGGTACACCGAAAGGAGATATATTTACGGGTGTTGTAAATTTATTGGAAAATTCAAATAATTTTTTTATAATATTATTTTTTTTTAATAACATGTTCTACAAAAGTACAATACAAACGGATAGCAGAACATTTTGCAAGATTTAACTCTTACTGTCGCATTGTTTGTACAATATAAACAATAATCCGCTTACATGAGTCTGGTACATTTTGCAGTGTAATACCAAGGTTACATTTTTCTGCTGCACTTTCAACATCCCCAGTAGAAATAGAACATCCCCGTTGGAAGAAGCCAGCTGTTCCAGGATGGGCTCTGGACAAAACAACCTTCCGAAGGCAAACAAGATAAAACAAGAAAAAAGGAACACAAAAAAAGCGCATAAATGAAGCGACCCGCCATGCCTATGCTGCACGCCGTTTATTTTGCTCCCAGTTATGCTCTGTGTTGGTGCGACCCGTTCAAACATGTCCGTTCTGGTACAGAGAGCGAGGGCTACGGCGTAGTTATGCTGGGCTCGTTTCTGTCCCGCGCGATTACCGCTGGGAGAGTGCGGAGAGGGCTTTTGGGCCTGCTTCCCTGCACACCACATACACCACAACGATCCGCTATGCATCATCCGTCCCGACTGCTTCACCTTAGCGTCCCACTCACACCGTTCCCTACCATTCCCCAAACCGAAGGCTCTAACGTTCCAGTGAGTAGCGAAAGGTCCCGTTCCGTATGCTTTTTTTTTGCTGCCTGCTTCCACACCACACCTTTTTGCCCTTCTGTGTGATGCGGCTGATGATGGTGGTGCTGGTGCTGTTGTTGCTGTGCTGTTGGTGATGATCTATGTTATGCTCTCGGCTCGTACGATCGTGTCGCTTCACGACGATCTTTGCCCATCTTGGTCGAACAACCGTGGAGAACAATCTCTTTTGCCCTGCCTGCTACAATGTTCCTCAGCACAAATGATTGTGCTGCGATGATCTGTCTGTTTATTCCGTCCTTCGTGAATTCGATATCGTCCTACAGGCGTTGGTGTTCATTTCCGGCCGCAATAAAACAACCGATCGAAGACACACGGGCCGTTTCTTTGGAATATCTTGGGTTCAAGTGTTCGTCAACAAATATGGGAAGAGATTATTACATCGAAGAATGCACTAACGGGAGCCTCAATTTTCGAAACGGAAATCAAAACATCCTTCCCAGAAGAACTCTTCAACGTTGATCCTTTAATAATCAATATGCGAGGTGCAATAAATTACTTAACAAAATCGTATAAAATATTCAATTATTAGTTAATTTATTTATGTTGATATAATTTTTAGAAAGTTTCTATTCAAATTAATCTATTGATTGATTTAACTTCTTTCCAGTTACATCCTACCCCTTAACATTATTCGCAAGCCATATGTTCCTCTCCTTTATCGGGCTTCCCTCTTTTTTGCTATGAATGTGATTATGTTTCTCTATCGTGTTGTGCCCTCCCATAGCTGAATTCTAATCGCTTGGAAACAGTTGCTTTAACACGTCGTCAAGAAATGCTTTCATGGACTGAAGGACATATGTTTGCTAATTTTTGACGTCCCACATATCATGCAATGGGAAAAGGCGAGGAAATATTGTTGTTCAAATCAATACTTCCAATGGTACGGTATTTAAAAGGATTTACTGGTTCTCATTTGGCTAACTTCGTTCTTCTCTTCCCGATTGGAAACGAAGTATAGAGTGATCGAAATAAACCTGGGACTTTATACCATCGAAACATCTGCGTTTCGGAAGCTGTGCCTTTCGAAAAGTGCATTAACAGCTGGAAAGAAAAGGAACACACACACATACACACAGTCATAGAATGTTATGAGTTGCAATTTTCATGCAGAAGCATGCACACCATCTGACCACAATCATGAGCATGACAAGGTTTGAAGCATTTCCAGCTCCTTGTGTGCTCTTAAAATGCTGCTCGTTTTACATCATATTTTAAGTGTCGAACCAAATAATCAAACAGCATCTGTTCGTTCATTTGTTTGCTAAGTAAATCGATATGCTAGCGTTGACATTTATTTAGCAAACGTTACATCAATTTGAGGGATAATCAAGCAACCGCTCCGCCCAAAATGGTTGTGCAACTGTGGTCCACTTTCAAACATTGAACGCACGCATTTCGATATCACATTTAATGAAATTCAATCTTCAATCAGTTTTCAGCTGCTTCATCATCATCATCATTTCGCCCCGATAAAGTGATTTGAAATAAGACCTACGCCTTGGTGGTGTGGCATTTTTCGATAGAATTCACCATCTCCGACTACCGAAAAGGTCAAGTGTTGCTTGCCATCTCGGTGTCCAAAAGGGAACACGTTAGCACGTGGAGCAAGACAGCATTGCTTCGATCGCCTCATCATTGCGCCTACACACGCCCGACCGTGCGCTCCCGAGCGCGACAGTCTAAAGTCTGGTTCTCAGATGTAGAAAGAGCATTACGCAACGTCAACCAGCCAGGCTCGGATCAGCCCAGCGAAGCCCTAAGCCGAGGCAAGTGAGCTCCTCGCGAAGAAACTTCCAGCCGAGGTCTATGAATGGCGCCACCACTGCCGGGCGGATCAACTGTCAAATTATCTATGGGCGCACACGTCGTGGGAAGCGTGGCAGGCCCATTTGGCTGTTGTTTTCTGCTGGCTGTATGCAGCTTCGATTTGGCCAACGGGGTGACAGGCCCGGCTGGGGTGAGCTGGCGTGAAGCTCCAAAC
This sequence comes from Anopheles melas, assembly GCA_000473525.2. Taxonomy (NCBI): domain Eukaryota; kingdom Metazoa; phylum Arthropoda; class Insecta; order Diptera; family Culicidae; genus Anopheles; species Anopheles melas. The sequence goes on along the minus strand of AXCO02001243.1, from coordinate 28,568 downwards.
TGGTTCCACCGCTTTTCGCTAACACATTTGCACGTCAGTGCACGTACACTTGAGCAAAAATGGTTTGTCGGTCCAGCGTGAAAGGTGTTGCATGTAGGCAAGTTGAAGGATTTCTTGTGTGGTCTGAGAAATACTTGAAATATAATATTATTGTTATTAAATAATGTATTTTTGAGATGCATTAATGTTTCCAATGCGTTCAACTATTTCCATTTGTATAGATCTGTATCTTTAATTCGTGTGCAAATAACCTTTCCAGCCATAGGCCAGCTCCCCCTTAAGGGCATTGAAGCAAACCAATCCAAACGAACTGGCTCAACCGCACAAGTATGACACTGTACTTTGTCCAGCCGTCCTAGCTCTGCCCAGGTCCGGGAGCATGTTTCAAACCCGAACAAACACGTTTGTTCATACCTTCTTCTCTCTGAATCACCCACACACACCGGGGCCTGGTTCGCCAAGGTAGATCAACTCCAAAGCCGCGACGTAGATCGGCTTTTTTGTTGTTGTTGTTGTTGGTTTTGGTTGTCGTTGGATCACGACTCGCGAGAGGCTTTGCCTGTGGTGCGATCGCGGTGGGATTGCGCTGTTTTCCGTTACGATCGCCTCCGGGCAAGGTCATAGAAGGCCGCCGTGTGTACCAATACTAACGAAACGCTACGACCAGCAACGTGCACGAGTGCGATGATCGCATCCTCCGGCCCGGAAAGGAGCTGCAGACGATGCAGTTCACGTTGGCTGCAATTGTATTGGATATGGAACGGGGCACGGCTCCAAGCCGTTTCTCTTGACACAGTATCGGAGGATGCTCGACAGCGGAGAGTATTCCAGCAAAACGGCTTTTTTGCGTTTCTTCGTTTTCTTTTCTACCTTTCTACCTTTTGCCCGTGTGTCTCACCCGATCGAGTGGTCTCAGTCGCTCTCTCGCGAAACGGTGGCCAGTGTGCCAATTTCCCAGCTTTTACCGCGTTCGCATGGCACCAAGACGCCGCCGCCAAACGAACCACTCCAACCGATGCATTCCTTGGAGAGTTGGTTGTCTTCTTTCAGTTTGTGTGCAAGTTTCGTTTGCTCGCGATTGAGCCGCTTGTCACTGCACTGGGTCGGTGGATGGCCTGGGCCTGGGGTTTAAGACAAGGTGTTGGAAAGTGCCATACGCGAGTCGTTTTTATCCGTTCGCGCAAACGCGGAAACCAACGGTTTGCTGCGTGAGAAAAATGGCCACCGTTGCTTGGGTCGGGTTGGCCTGGCGATAGTTGGTGGTTCGTTGCCGCATTGCTTTGCGTGGAATGGGGCGAAGCGTGGAGCATCGAAACGTACCATGAGCTGATCATGTTTAGCATAGCGAAATGGTCGCAAAACTAGTTACCACTTTGTGCGAAAATCAAAGATTGGCGTGGGAGTAGCCTAGGTATTTGCCGAGAGTTTGCTATAGTCGTCCGTAATGAAGATTGGTTGTATCGTTTGTTTGTCAAAGGTTCCCGTTAATATTAAGAGGAAAGCACACGAATAGTAAAAGATAATATTAACCGACATATGACACATTCCAGAACGCAGAGCGTATTGCTTTTGCAAACAATATTATGATGAAGGACATAACCGTCACAGCTAATGATTTGTAGTTATCGTACGATTCGTTAGCAGCCTCAATTTGAGCAACTAATTCACATTGCATGTATATTATAAGAAGAATAAATAGAACGGTCAACATCAACGTAACCCGATTTTGTACGAGTTGTTTTTCAACATTCTTCAGATATCGATCGTGGCTTGCCACCGACCGGTGGCGTCCGACGTCTGCATTCTTTCGTCCAGTCTAACCGTTTTCTCGTCTGTTATCAGTAAAGCCACCATGGAAGCTTCCTACGCTGTCATTGCGCTGTCCATATGCTTCCAAGCAAAGAGAATTAGGTGTCCACTATTTGTACGTGCTCTTCACGCCTAATTTTCTGGCCCGAGACCCGCCACTCTCTCTAACGCTCGGGCTGCTGTTGTTATCTGTTGACCAATTATCGGTTCCGTACCGGGATCAACAAAGCGACAACTGTTGGTGGCACCTTCCGAGTAACGAATGCTGTTCTCCCGAATCTCCGCCCGGTGTGCAGTGAACAAAGACGGAATAAAGAAGGTTGGACTTGGCGCATCCGAAACCATGCGGAACCCAACGCAGCAGCACCTTCATCGAAATAGGTGGTTATTTAATGACGTCTCCGGGTGCATGAAGATGATTGCTCAAACCAGCACCACTGCCTGACTCATGCAGGTTCGCAACGGTGGCTAGGGTTTCAGGCTCGGTGCCGGTTGGGGTTTAAATTCAGGTTCGAAAAATACCACCTCGCTTGATGAAATGTTAAGGTTGAGGTAGGTCTACCGTACCTTATCACGGCAAGAGACAACTGGGTGAATAGCAAACAAAAAACATCTAACCGTCACAAAAGCACAAAAGCACAATGTCCGGGTAAGGGATGGGTCCTACCAAACCGGTGAGACAAGAGGTGCAGGCGGAATCGTTGGTCTTTATCTCTATTGGGCACTTTGCGTCCTTTCGTAGGCTTTCTGGTGGTTGTCCCTCTGCCACACAGCGCGAGCATACAATCGAACGACGCAAAGTATTAGATATGGATGGCGGCACACTGCCAACGGTTTTACGGATCCATGATTCGGGGAAACATTCTTCTCTCATTCCCTGCAAAATGGCATCAAACGGTGAATACCATTCAATGAGGAGGAACCGACAAGTATTTTAAGGTTGCATATTAAGCAATTTGGTAGATTCTACTACAAGCATAGGAGACTGTGCGATATATACAAATAATATGGCAAAGGACAAGAATTTTTAAATCAAGAAGATTAATTTTCTTTACGCTTTAAACGGTAGTATTTAACTAAGTTAAATATTGCAATTTCAAAACCCATTCTTCAGACTTTGTTTTTGAGTTCCACAATAACTGACAGATTTCAAAACTCTTCTTCTTCTTCTTTGGCTCAACAACCGATGTCGGTCAAGGCCTGCCTGTACCCACTTGTGGGCTTGGCTTTCAGTGACTAATTGATTTCCCCCCATAGCAGGATAGTCAGTGCTGCGTATGGCGGCACGGTCCATTTGGGGATTGAACCCATGACGGGCATGTTGTTAAGTCGTACGAGTTGACGACTGTACTACGAGACCGGGATTTCAAAACTACCTATGGTAAAATATTAAAGCAATATTTTATCGATCTGAATGGATGAAGCAGTGCACATATAGTCCAAAATTTATTGTTTCCTATAGTATTTATTACCTAGTGTACCCAAATTCGGCAAACAATCAACGACCGTTAGTGATTTATGCCTTTTTAAATTGAAATGTCTGGTTTAGTACCCAGACATGCTGTTCCAAGACAAACTTCAAGAGAAAGCGTCTGAAGCTACGGCTGAATTTAATCGGCATCTCCCATTTCGCACGGCATTTGTCCATTTCGCACGAGATGATGCAACGTTTGTGAAATAAAAGTGGAAGAATTATCCGCCAAATTCTACGTTCGAGGACGAACAATGATGCAATCATGTTGAAGATTGTGTGGCATCTTAAAGCTTCTTTGCTTTTGTTATTTCGTTGAAAAATGAGTAATCAATGCCAAATGAAAGACTCTTTCGGCTTGTACAGTGAAAGCATTTCATCAAATGTGAATATTTTGTAAATTTTAATAACTATTGTTAAAATATCCCTCACACCGATCCAAAATACACAGATGTAACCGATCCTGGAATTCTGACCGTTTTCTTCCCAAGCCTGTGACTAGCTCTGCATATATACACACAGTGCAGGAAGTGGTAATTTGTACTAATAACAGGAAATCATGCTGCCTTCACGGCACAGAGCAGAAACGTCGTCTGTGCCGAAAGAGCAACCCGTTCGTTTGTCTGAGCCCGGTGCAATGCACTTGAGCTGTGTGGCAACCAAACAACTCCAAACCGCAACTCGAAACCAACGCTCACGAAGAAATGCAGATGTTGCGAAATGTGCGGCTTTCAGCGTTCTGCGAAAGTCCGGCCTTGCCTTCCCCGGGACACATTGATCCGGTCGCTCCGTTCCTTTCGGTCGCATGAATGAAAACTGCTGAAGGGCCGTAAGTGCTATTATGCTTGTGTTTTGTCCATATTCGTTCGATTAACTTAAGCATTGCCAATTTTTGGCCAAGCCTCTGCTTCGAGGTAGAGTTGGCGATCGCACACATGTGTCTATAGGGCAAAATTTGAGCCAAGCTGATGACACAGTCGAAATTTTCACAACCAAGCGCCAGTGAGGGAAACGGGAGGAACTGTCTTCGCCACGCGAAATGGTGAGACGGACGTTGGAAAGGGTACAAAACTGGCTGCCCCAAAACAACTTGCCGGGCTGCTTTCGTTCAAATTACCATCGACAGCTGCGTCGAACATTCCATTCATGTGAGCGCTTGCGGGAACGAGAGCTCACATGCGTCGTTCCGTTTCGACACGAGCATGTACAGAATTAACCTTCAAAGGTCGTATTGGCGTTTTGCCTTTCTCACTGTGTACATAGGGCCATGGGGGATGGGCAAACGAAATATAAAGCAAGAGACAGGATTACCAAAGTGATCTGGCCGATTCAAACGCCAAGATCGCCGGCATAGCTTTCACACGAACAAATGCTCTGTCGAGAATTTTGGAAGGAATGCGGAATTTGAATGTGATTTCATTGATTTTGACCATAATGTTAGATTTCCGGTAGATCATTAAATTAAACCACAGAAATTATTACATCTGCTTGTTTCACTTCATTCTGGAGCAATGCTCCACTGACAGAATACAGATGTACAAGTTTAGTAATGAAAAGAGTATATTATTTAAGCACGTTTTAAACGCTGAAAGCAGTTGGCAGTTGCTGGCTGCGAATGATAAACACGGTTAGAGTTTTTCATAGCGTGACCGTTATTGGGGGCTGTGCGAATATCTACAAAATTTACTGTTCAGCTCAGGTGCCACCTGCTCTTATATGTCTACCAGCGGGACGGTTAACCCATCTGCAAAGTATTGGGGATACACTCGTTTACGAGTCGCTAGCACCTGCTCTTACTAGCTCAGCATTACTTCCTTTCGCATGATGAAACCATCCCAAACTGTTGGAGACTGTTATCTGCTTCGATATGAACAATCAGTTTCATCACTGTGAATAGTTTTGCATTTTTCCAACTAAAATATTACGATGATTGTTTCTATAACACCTTCAGTGCCAGTTTTCATCTTTAGGTAAGAAAAATTATTAAAAAAACAAGGCATTATACTTAATTTATTATCTGCTTTTCATGGCACTTTGTTTTTAAATAACTATGTTAATCCTTGTATTATTCACTTAATGACTTTCCAATTGATACATAAATAAAAAAAAAACATTATCTCTTTTATGGCATTTGCCTTAGCAATCACTTTGTATAGACCAGCTAACATTAGGCTTACTGTATCATATTTACATGATCGAAGGCTGCCATTAATTCTAAATGTCATTGTACTCGATTATTCAAATATAATCTCAATTTCAAGAGATATTTTTCAATACCACAATATCTTACAAGTTCATTTTTGGAATAGCATCAAATCTATTCAACAACTTGCATTAACAACACGAATATTGAATAGTTTGAACATTTGAACAATGATGGTCCCTACTAAAATTCTTGTTAAGGTTTTGAACTACTGCCGATCTTCTCAAATGATCTTGCATATTTACTAAATCGCTTTCCAAGAACGTCTCTATGCTCGAGCGGTATGCTACAATTCTGTCCGGCATGATCAATTCCCCCCAAAGTGGGTCTATTTGAATTTCACGGACATCAAGATATTCAAAATACATCTGCTCGCGTACGCGTTTGGATAAAAAAGAGGGACCTATTAATCACCTTGGCTTGATTAGTGTGAGTCTATCGAACGGGTGCCTCATCAAATGAAGTTTTAAGTCGTGTAGGGATATGTAGACAAAATGATGGGAATAGTGCAAGATGAGCAAAGAGCTATCAAGTAATATTGGAAGAAGAGCTTATGGAAGATGTAATGGATAGGTAACTGGATTTCAGAACAAGTTCTAGGAATATATTAATTTTAATTGATGAATTGGTTAGCTGTACTTTAAACTTTTGCAAAATGTTTTGAAAGCTGTTTCATTAATGCAGAAATTCGTTAAATTCCTGAACGTAATACAACTGAACTCATTACTAGATGAGTGCGGTTAAAATTTCGCTCGCATATTGTACATTCTTTTCAATTTAACGACTTTATACTTTCATGATTTACGTTTTGCATACCAATAAGTATTTAATTCGCAAACAATTGCTCCTAATTACTCTAGGTCGAGTGTATAGTAAGGCGTGCATATTTCCTTCGCACCAGATCAAACAAAGTGAGTCGAATTTCCCCGCCTCGCTCGAAACATAGCCTAATAACCTACGGGAGCGTGATTCCTTGGCTTACTAGACCAAAACAAGGGAGCAGAACCTCACTGGACTGGACTGGGGCAAATATTTTCTCATGATTTGGTGTTGAAGATGATGAGACGGGAAAATGAAAAGAACCTCAGTCGTAAAAGGTGACTGTGAAGAGAAGGGCGAAGCACTTTCGGCATAAACTAATTTGATTTTCCTTAGCACGAACAGGAACGACACATGCATATTCCACCGTACGGCTGTGGTTAGTATTCACGCGAGCCCGAAAAACTAGAAAAGCTAAATGATGATAATAATCAATAATTAACGATTCGGTATGCAACTTTTTGAAACGATCTGCCGATCCGAGCTCGGTGAACTGTGGTTCTTGCTTCTCCGATTACTCTCCCGGTTCTGGGGAATGACGGACGATTTGTTTGATTATTGGTATTTCTTTTCTTCGTTTGTGTGTTATGCTTCGTGTCGGGATGATCCATCCATCCCCGCGCGAAGAGATCATTTCCTTACATTGTTCTGCCGGAGCAGTACGTGTTTGAGACTGGAGCAAAGGATTTCACCAATTGGCTGTAAACTGTTGTAAGATGATCTTTCCGTCGTGAGACAGCAATTTCTCATTTCAATCTGCGGAATTCGTCCCAGGGTCTAAGGTTCCCATCGGCGGCCGCGTCAGCTGGACAGAACGTCCGCATTCTTCGCGACGAATAATTGACCGAATAGTTTACCGGACCTTACGTACGGTAGGAAGTGCGCAGGGTTCAGTCTCATTAAGCTCACCGTTTTTGCGCAATGTATGGTGGTGTGGTCGTGGTTTTGCCGAAAAATTACCCTCAAACCCGTCCCATCGACACGGTCAACGGAAGTAAATTATTTTGGGGCGAAGAATAAGAATGCGTGCCCTGCTCGACCTGCTCGACACGGGACGAGACGAGTGAAAGTGTGTAGCATTTGAGCTTCCGACCAGACATTCAGCTGGGAAGCATGAACGTCTACGTTCACGCCAAGGCCTTCGCCAATGTCGACCGCGTAGTTGTTGGGATAGTGTTCGTTTTGCTTCTTCTGCTTTTAGTAAATTTCTTTTCAAGCATTCCCTTTGCACCAGTGCCACGCATTCGGCTAAATTCTGTTAGTGTAACTACCAATCGCCGAGCACCGGGAATCGTTGCAAAAAAGAAACTGAACAAAAAAAACCTGTACCCATGCACAACGGCCAACAGTAGAAACCGGAAAGGTAAGATGATTACAAGCAGAACTAGCTTTCTTTCCTGTCACTGGACGACATATACATGGCTTTGCCATAGCGCTTGGAAACCCAGGGAAGGCTTAACGATGCAACGAAGTGTTCGTTGCTACAGTCGGTCAGTGGACTTTTGGGTTGAAGAACCTCATCGATTTGCCCTGAACGAAATTAGTCAGGCTCAATTAAATTATATAATACGGCATAAGTTTGTTTATTAAAAAAAAGATCCATATCAACGGAAGTAATATAATATCCATATCAATCACTTAACAAATACCAATAAACAAATATCCAGAATATTCATTGTTCTTATTTATGTGAAGTATTTTTGCGATTCTTTTCAATTAAAAAGGTCTTACAGCACTGTTTATAATGTTTTAAAATTTACAAACACCAATATTGTAAGAAATATAGCAGCAGAAACCTTCCCCTGTTTGTTGTATTTGGCAATAAACAGATCAATTTACAGGCAAACATTAATTCTTGCCTAACAAAGCATTACTTAGAATCTGGTAAAGCTAGTGTGTCTAACGTTGGATCATTTGTCACAAACTGACGAAACGAAGGTTGGCATCCTAACTTGGAATTCTATACAAACAGAATAGAACAGTTTCAATAGACTAAACCTCTCGACAACTTACCGTTGTGTGTGATTATTCTCCATGTTCAATAGGCCTCATCACATTCAGCCTCACAAATGTTGAATATTAATTATCTCACATTAGATGGAACTGTTTGAATCGTGTAAAAGGGGTTCACCGAACCATACCAGTGCATTCGTTTGTAGGATTAATACAGTTCAAATCCAGAGGTCATTGCTCGACCATACTGATGCTTGTGAAGAGAATTCTGTGGAACCCGTTGACCGTGCTCTTTGACACAGAACCGTGTAGAATGGGATTACATAAGAAAGATCAGACGCAAGCTTTTATATGTTGAGCTTGGTAATTCTAACGGATTGCTTCAACTGAGTGTTAAGTTTCTTACACAAATGATCGCTAAAATAAATCATGATTGTTGTTATTCGGTAATGAGAAAATTGAATTTTAAATCTAAAATTTTGTTAACAACTTGCATAACACTTCAAACCCCATTTTAAATAAGGTACACTTGCACCGTGTATGGTCCAACACTTTAAAAGCATCAAAGGTCGAATGCATTTTTCAAAACTTTCCTATCTGTCAAAGGAGCTCAAGCAGATGTTGTCCTCGCCACGTTCAATAGATTCATTCTATTTTCGATCCCAACGACGACCCGATCCCTGCTTGGCACTTTGATTTAGGTCGGGTTCGCTCCTTTTGCTCCTTCCATTACGCTTCCTCCATGCCTGCAAGCAGCAGTGCACTTTGGGCGCTTGTGTGCAATCTGATCAGCCAAACCAGATCACCGAAAGGAAGATGTGCTTCGTACAGGGCATAACAAAACATACGCACATGCGCACATAGAACACAGGGCAAGGATTTTCAACAGGAAACCACACTCGATGGGTATGGATAACATCTGCCCGGTTTGGAACATGATCGTATTTTATAGAGTTTCTTTTCTGTTGTGTTTGGGTTTAATTCTTTGCCCTTCCTTTGGGTGCTCCATTCGTGGTGGGCTGCTTTTCTGAAATCTGTTTGAAAGGACGGACATTCCAGCATCTTGATGCTCTACTCACATCCTGTCAATGTGTAAAACGTGCCACAGGATTTTACGATCGTTTTTTTTTCTTCTCCATTTTGTCGCACTTTCCATTATGACAAACCGACAAAATTGTAATTCGATCGGAAGAAAATCAGTCCTTTGGGTCGTGCACCGATTCAAGTTTACTTCCTCTTTCCGTGACCACTCTCTTTTTGCGGAAGTAATAATGCATCGGAATAATGAAAGAAATAAATTTAACATCAAGCTGCATTGGCAGCACTGTTGGCTGTTGAATGAAGCTGTTCTCGTAAGTTGGAAGCAGTTGAACGTTTTCATTTTCTGCACACTTATTTCATTTCAAAAGTCAATGGTAAATTTAAATAAATTTGCAATATTGGCTCCAGGTGTATGATCTGTTCGCCAAACTTCCCTTTGCAGATAATGAATTTTAAACATTTAATCTTTTTAATCTCCTAAATCATACTAATAACTCATTTATGATTATTTGCTTGTTTGTATAGCCGATTGAAACCATCAAAATGAAAGATTAAACCTTCAAACTCTTTCGTGGAACAACTAATCACTCTTGAACGTGATTATTCTTATCCTATTAACGCTTTTCGTAATTCAATTTTTTCGTGCTAACGAAGGTTGGGTACAGTGGTGCAAAAATTCAACATTATTTTAACAATCAGCATCGAGGACAAACCACATATGCTGTCCAGATTTCGACCCTTTTCACGAAGGAAGTGTGAAATAGCACAGCGTTTGCATTGCCCTCCTAGCATGATCCTCCCACCCAACAGTGTAAGCTGCATTGCTCTGTGTGTATAATGGCGTTGGTTGGTTGAATGGCTGCGTCAGTTGTTGTACGGTAAAACTTTCCCGATTTTCCATACCACATGTTCAACACGTTTGTTGAGCCACCCTACACTCCGCTCCACGTCAGATCCGTATGCTGGATAACAATTAAGGGATTTTTTTTAAGTTCTTTCGACCTACTCCATACGGCACAGCAGGGCGTGTGCATTAGCTAGGAAGCTCAAGCTGCTCCTACTAGACGATTATGCTGGTACGTACTTCAAATCGGCCTTTTCAACAGACTGTTGGTCCTTCCCTACAATTCATTTGGAATGACTGTTTGAATGAACGAGTCGCTTGAGTTATTAAAACTTTGGAACAGTGAAACCATTACAATCTTCTCACAACTTCATTCGGGAAAAGCCAAGTTTTCGTTAGCCCCACCACGTGCTGCTCGTATGAAGATCGTAAAATCTAGAATTCCCGTGTTGGACGATGTCATTTTGCTTAGAAACCAATAAAACTCCCAATACCGAACGCTGTTTAAGGAAACGATTAAATTTTATTGCCCGATCTCCTCGATCATAGTAGAAGTATAAAAATTGTTTTATTCGTCGGACTGCACATGGCACCTTGAGCGAGACACATTACCCTCGTTAAGCTAATATTGAACAACGGTTGCATCTTTTGAGTGTTGTGTGAGCGATGAAATTCTCGCTGCATCATTTCTTACAATTAGACCATATTCATCGATTGATGCACGAACGTTGTAGAGAATCCCCGATGGTAAACGAGATCGTAAAACTCATTAGCTGGAATTAATTTTACAGTGAAAGGAAATTTATTGTTCATTCAAGTCATTTTACGTATATTATTGGAAGTGTCAATTAAAATCGTTCCCATACTACATGTTTTGCATATTGTGCTTGAATGAACATACATTCTATATTTAACTAAAATTAAAAAAAATGTGACAAAATTTATTAATCCTACAATTGTTTCAGGAAATAAATCGAACATTCCTAATTTAGAATGCATTGCATTAAAATTTCAATTTTCATTCTCGTTTCAAAGGTTTCAATGAATTTCAGAAACATACGAAAATATTTCCACTCGCTGACCCAACCCGCATGACAATACGTTAAAAATTTGAATATCGTCATGTGCTTTCAAATCTCGTTGGCATTCGTTGCACAGGATACAAAGGATACGCGTACTTTGCAGCTGTTGTTTCTCATTGAACCATATCTGTTCTGTTGATTGCGTTTCTGCGCTAACGCTCAAACCCACCTGCAGGATTGCTACTCAGGGGTAGCATGCGCAGTGTGTGATCTGTAAACGAGCGTGCCGAATAGTTGGGTTCCCCCTTTCGAAGCCTACTCTCTCTCTCTCTTTCTCTTACTCGATCATCATAGACCACGAAGTTACGCCTCAAGTGCTTCCGGGAGTGCCGGAAGAGTGTGTCACCCCCGTAATTTGGATTGCACCAACGTCAGCCCCTTACTTGGTTTGACTTTTACAGGAGCGGGGCGCGCTCAACTGAAATGCTCGGTACGGTTTCCCTGCCGAGACTTATGACCATATGTTCACCGGCCCACGAGAATATTTGTCGCTCGTCGACGGATACAAACAACCAAATGTCCTTTGATGAAAAAGTAGGGGTCTACTAATACTTTCCGCACGCGTGTCGGAAATCAACAGGGTGTTGTTTCCGGTCTGCGTTTCCTAGAACGATTGATTATGCCCTACTGTCACAGTGTTGTAGGGTTTTTTTTTGTTGTTGTAATGTTTGATATGCCAACCCCATAGATTGTTGCCGACGCTTGTATTTTGCACGGTGAAATATTCTGCGCGAAGGCATTTATCATCACATTCCCAAATTTTACGTTTTATTGGAGGGGCAACCCTCCTACAGTGCAAATTGAGCTCAACCAAGACCCTAAATGTGCGGCTTCATGCCAATCGTGTACCCTATGGCATGCATGGTGAAATTACATTCTGTTACTCAAAGAACCGAACCATGTGCTAGAAACTTCCCTGCTGCAACTTCTACCGATGGTTGAGTGTTGTTGTTTCTGGATATTGACGTCTGGTATGAAGTGTAAAACTGAAGCTTTGAATTGTTGCTGTTGTGCGAGATTTTGTTGCACAGCAAAATCTATAGCATTTGGAGTAATCGAAGCGTAATATTACGAGCCGGTTGTAGCATATCCACCAGACCGCATAAAATGAGCCATTAAGCGGGTTTCTCGAAAGGTGATAGGAAATGCAATAAAGTGCATCCATAGAGCAACACAAGCAAAGACGTACTGCTCTTTATCGCTAACCGCAAAAGGGTTCGTGAACTCCAAGCTGCATAAACATAATTATTCTTTTCACTACCACAACTGCATTCGTTGGACGAATGCGAACCCGACGATGCAGCGAGCTCAAGAACATTTTCTCCCCTGTTATCGTACTAAATGGAAGGGAACGGAAGAAACTAAGAATGCTAGTTATAATCAGTCAAAATCAGGCAAGCAAAAATACAACAAAGCATTGCTCAACTGTGACGAAACGTGCAATATGCTGCGATAGTGCAGTAAGCATTTTGCCATAAGTTGCAGTCCAGTAAGTTCAGTTTACACTCAATGCTTTAGTCTCTAAAAAGCCAGTTAAATTTGGAGTGCTTTGTACAAACAGGTGTTTGTGGTGTATTATAATTTAGTCGACAATTCTGTACAAAAAAAAACTGTTCCTATTTCATCATTCATCTGGGTTTTTAACCTTTCGATGTGACTTCAAGCTGCAGGCAATATTCCCATTTCAGTTTCCGGCCACAACGCAGAAATTGAACGACATAGCATCTTTCTTCGACTAATGAGTTTCACAGAAGCGTAACCGACAAGCTTCTTAGCTATCGCACCATAGCTCTGGTTTAAATGGTTTGTATTTTATCTAGAGACCCAATTCAAACAAGTCGTTTGGAAACGTACTTGAGGCACTCTTATGTACGCGGTATAAAACGTTTGGACCCCTTATTTTGCCATAGGAGTCTCTACATCCGGTAGAGCACGTGTTTCCATGTACCTTTTAAAAGCAAATTATTATTTCGCTGCATTTGGGTTTAAATGGTTGAGCAAATTGAATTTTGATTTGTGTGTTATTTAGCTACGTTTATCAAAATATTATTTCATATATGAATTATATTAACTATGAACATCGTACGCTTGGTCCATTTGAACCTCGCACATCCTTCTCTCAACCCACAAACGCATACGAGCCGCTTCTTGGGCACGTGCATCTGCTAAACCGTTTATGCAGCGTTTACATAGGTTTAATGCTTCCAATGTAACTTAATATTATTGTTTGGCTTACAATTCCCTAGCGGTATAGCAAGTCTGTTACCCTCCTAGCTAGTTTGACTTTAAATGGGTCCATTCCATAAATCACTACAACGATTCTTACCCGTGGGTAATTGCACCATTAGAACCAACCAAAAGCTTGTTTGCTTTTCGTAAAGGTTTTGTTGCATTTGACATAGCTTTGTAACTGTTCATCAACCAAATGCGTCATTCGATCTGTACCACATGCACGGAGAGGAAACGAACGCGGACAAGTATTTTTTGCCAGAGTTCCTTTGGTTTATATCTAATTGTTGTATTTATACCGAATAAACTGTTCATTTCATTGTTCGACGTGTGTAGAGTATGAGCTGAAATGCGGTTCTGAAACTGTTTTCAAAATACCGTCTAAAATTCTAAATTCGTTTAAAAAGTACCGCAACAATCCTTGAAAAGAAAATTATCACCACATTCTTTATTTAAATGTCTTCTACCCATCATAATCCGAAAGCGATTGTAGATATAAGGACAGGAAAGTTCTTTTTTTTCATTAGAGTGATTCTAATCAACCATTGGATGCTCAGCTAGATAGCCACATAGCAGTGAGTGCTTTCAAGCGAGACACCTTCCTCAAGTTCTTGTAGACAAAAAACGCCACATTTTGAAACACAGGTCCTAAGTCTTGACCGTCGGACGCCCGGAAGCGCTCGGACTGCTCGCGTAGGAGGTTTTAATAATGTAAGCTATTTAAATTAAATGTAAAAATGGTCGCCAAGCTGGAAGGCGCGATTGACGGCGCACGGGGGCGTAGAAACGAATAACGTTCCCACACAGTGCGCACAGAATGTTCGGCTTACTTTAAAAAAGCAGGAGAACAATATTTCTTTCAAAAGTTTTCCAAAAATAACTTTAACAAAATGTTACAACGTTTGGACACAACAATGGCACTATGAGGTGTTTTGATTTGATAAATTGAAGCAAATTTGAACTTTGCTTAGGTATAGCGCACAATCTCTGTGTGGCAATGTAGTGCTGCTAGCTGATCGCACGTAGGCATATTCTTGGTATAATCCTACGCACGATCCCAACTGCCAAGTTTCCCGCCACAGTCTGGGGAGGCGACCAACACACACACACACACACACACACAAAACCGTGGGAAATATTTTGGATAGGAATTTCCATTGTCGTCCAAACGGTGCTGGTGCTGCTGTTGCTGCTAAATTTGTGGTCAGACGCCACGGTGCCCAGACCGCAAACGTTGTTGTTTTGCCTGTAGAAGCAATGCTGCTCCCATCAGTCAACAGCTTTTTTTGTGTAATGTCTTTATGTTCACATGTCACCGTTCCGTGACGTATATCTCAGTACCCTTTGTTTTGAGTGTTTAAGATTCTCGTAGAACGTCGATGTTACAGATAAGGGCCGAGGGTGAGCATACACAGCCAAGCTGCTGTGCATAAATTAGATGCCACAACAAAAAAGCACTGCACTAAAATCAAAACTACACCCTCGGTGTGCCTGTGCCTGGCCGTGTGGTAATATCTTTCACCCTCAGTCCGTAGCCCCAATGTTTGCAAAACAGCTGCTTCCTCTTTTGGAGTCGTCTCAGCGGAGTCGGAGTCAGCGGAGGTCGGAGGGCTGGAATTTTGTCCAGCAGCACCGGTGGTTGCATTTGACTGGCTTCTGGTGCCGTCTTCCGGCATGCTGTAATTAACTCAATTTGACCTTGTTGAGCTTTTATGGGGCCCTGGGGTGCAGGGAGCTAGGAGCTTTTAGCTTGTGGACGACACAGGAAGTACTTTCGAAATCCTATATTTCCTCTCCATCGTAAAATATTGCAAACCAATCAGAACACGCACAAAGCTCTGCTTTCCGCCTTCATCCCGCATACGGCTAGCTGTCCGAAAGCTTTCCTTTGTGGGGTTAAATTTCCTAAAAGTAATGGCCCACGGGAGGTGCATGATCTTCTTATAAGCCGCTTCTAACCCTTCAAGCTTTTCTGTTTCACTCAAGCCGGTTCGAGCCGTTTCACTTTTGGGACCCCGCAATAAAACGGTACGAATATGAAATCAACTTACCGTAGCGTAGTCCTTCTGCGATGTCACCATATTTGGTACCGGCTGGCTCACGATTAAATTATTCTCTCTGCTCGCGGTGGACAGGACCGCGTAGGTGGACAAACAGCATTGCGAGACGTTGGTTTCCCGGGCGTTTGATGTGCCAAAAGGTTGTGCCAGTTCATGACGATCAGTTTCGGATCAGCGAACGCGGGACCGCAGGAAAGAAGATGAATGGAAATCCATTATTGTACTTTTTTTCTATACGTATATATTGTTTGCGTTAGCTTGAGTGTGAGATGCTCTGTGGCTCGGCGGAATATGGAATATTTATACTTTTTTTGCGTGCTCGATCAGCCCGCTTCGCCTTAACGATCGCCCACCTGCACTGCCATGTATGATGCAAAGGCACAAAATTATCTGCGCATTTATTAACGCACCAAACTGTGCGGTTGATACGAATGGGTGTAGGATTGTGGTAGGAATCGAACCCGATCGATCGTAGAATAGTTTGAGCTAGTTTAGTAGCTGCTATACCTGTTTCAACCATCACTAAAATACCATTCCAAATTGAGAGCACGCGTTAGAACGAACCTGTTAACTAGTGTACATTCCTTTAACTCCTACGTGATGACTATAGTGATGATGTTGCCTTAATTGTCAAGCAGCCAAATTAAGGCCATGGAGCAGCTCCACACAAAACCTATTTTTCAACAGCGAAAATATGCAAATGCAAACGACTTGCATATTTAAATCTCCCTAATGAACATTGTGACATACAGGGTCCATATTTTCGATTAAAATTCTGTCACGAAGCAATCTCAAATAGTTTTTTCATCGTTGTGGGAGTTTGTGGTTTATTATGGGTACGTCACGAATGCAACAAATATTAGGAACAAGTCGAAATAAAAATTTAGGAAATGGCTCATCTGTAACACAACCACCATACTTCAATCAACTTTGCGCTACATTTACCTCATAATCTGTATCAATTCCGAGCGGATCCGCGTCGTATTGGACATGTCTTCGAGTGCTGACATTTTCAACCTTAACCGCACTGTTCTGCACACAAGTAAAGCACACCTTACAACATACACATACACACACCCACTAACTCGCAACTAACACACTAACACACAAAGTCCAGCACCAAGTGCAGCTCCCGATGCGATTGGCACAGGTTGAACCCAATATCCCAACAGCGAATGACCGAAATTTCACCATCAGCAGCGCCACCGTGACTGCACAACAGGCGATCGCGAAGAATAGTAAACAACTGATGATTGTGGCATTGCAGCAGGCGGTGCAGACGGGCCAAGTAATACGGTTGTTTTGTTGATGCAACCGAGAGAGCGGGTTCATGGGTTCATGTTCCTGCACGCAGCGTACCACACCGACACCACGACAGCTGCAGCGCTGGTTTGCTTGCGGCCGTGTCTCTCGGTGTGCGATTACCGTTGCAGAAAAGTTGCAGCCAGTGCCAGAGCCACCGATCTGCAAGACAACAAGTTGCCCGTTGGTTGGTTGCGTTGGTTGCCACCAAGTGCAGTGCAGATTGTACATAAGCAGTTGTCTCGCCTCTGCGCGACACGCGTCTCCCCGCGTGTGCACCGTGGAAGGTGTGTTGCGCTAGGGACACAGGTGCGATCAAAATGAAGCCCGCACGAGAGTGGAAAGGAATATGCTTGGAATGCTTTGTAAAAGTGACTTTTGTACCATAAAATATTCACAATCCACAGACACTATCAGTGAAACGTTTTTGGAATCGATGCACTGCATCAAGGTGTGTGAAACGGTGACATTTTCACGGCAAGCGCTGTGTGCGCAATGATTTGATCATCACTGTAAACCGTACATTGTGGTTATGCGTATGCATTTGTCGCCGATGGGTACCTGCTCTGTCCCGATTCCCTAGACTCGTTCCTGAGACAATGTCCATCCAATCCAACCATCCATCCATCCATCCCATCCGTGGATCGTCGTACGCGCATCATCTTCCACACGCACCACCATCACCACCACCACAGTAATAATAATTCCCATGTCAAGCGTTATTATACTGTATTTATACTCTTTCTTCGCTAATTACTAGCCGGTTGGTGTACCTGCTCTCGACTGCACTGCACTCAGTGTAAGTGGTGCCCTTTTTTCCTGCAATACTGTGCCACCGTTCGCAGTGTATGTACTTACGGCACACGTTCTGTTCTTTGTGTCAACTGTGTTACATTAAAACCAGTTGCTCTGGCAATGTACAGCTCAAAGCTTCCATAAAAAAATCTCCTGCATTGGTGGTTTATAAACAGTGCGACACACTTTAGCCCACAATATCCACTCTATTTGATCAATCGTTTGATCTACGGCCAATCCCTCTCCTCGCTAGGGCGCCTTATAACCGTTCAGCGTATTACAAGCAACCCCTTTTTTATTAAATGATACGTTCTCACTGTCCCTCTGCGTTGGCCATTTTTTGTACCGGGAGGGAGAGGAGGGGAAGCGTATCTTTCGGGTTAGTTCAATTCGGGTTAAGACGCTAATTCTCTGCGCAAAGCACAGCCGTCAGCAAACAGCGAACCCATCCCGCCGCACCAAATCCAACAAAACAATAGATTTCGTGCGAAAAGCATTAAAAAGTGAACAACGAACTTCCTATATGGACGATGGCACGTGATATGAAATCCCAAACGGCTTTGTACGGAAATACCCTTTGCCCACAAAATCAAGCGGCGCATCCGCTTCTGTTCGTTTCCCACGGAATTTACAGACCGTTTAATTATTTTCCAAAAAGTAAGTCTTGTTTTACTTTAAGTTTGTGATGGTTCGGGTGTAGCAGAAAAAGGAAGTAAACAGTTTCAATTTGGTAAATAAGTTTACTGTAGTGCATGAGTTAAATGTTACACGATCGTACAGATGGAATGCTTGCTAGGCTGTCCGGGATAACCTGTACACCATTGGTCGGGAACGATTTGCCGGCCGTAGATTAGCCAAAACGACATGCTAATGAACCGAGCGGAAAAGGAAATGCGCATACATGTGTTGCTGGAACCTAGCAGAAATTCTTGTTTTACTATGCAAACATCGTTTCATTCATAGTGCTGGAGTTGCTTTCGAAATTGATATGGATGTAAGTAGAATTATCTTCCATCTTGGGCGCGTGCAATTGTTACCTGCGCATGATTCCAATGTATGTTAATGGTTGTTAGATACAACGAATCAAATAACGGTAAAAACGGAAGCCTGCACATTTTTCCATTGTGTTGATGAGTTCAAACAATAAAAAATAAGCTTGAACTACAGATCAAGAGATAGTCTCTACGAATGTTCTTCAGTGATCCACAAATGTTAGTTTTAATATAGAATTTAGAATTTGAAACTACCCCTGCTTGCTATCATTGTTAACAAATTAACACACAACACCACCATTTCAATTAATCATTTAGTATGTCATCAATAAAACAATCGCACTATCAATCAACGCAGTCGTGACGGATTGATCGTGCTAGAATATATTTTCAATCCAATTTACATATCACAAGCATCATTTGTAGCTTTTCATCTGTCCGAATCATGGCGTAGAATGTGGAACAAAATGTTCTGCCTCCCGCTTGGCATACGCTCGTACGGAAGCATGAGGTGCGCCCTTCTTACGATGATGGTGGCATACTGATGAAACTTTAACCCTTACTTCCTTTCGGGCCGTGTTGTTCTTTGCGCTTGTGTTCTGCTCTCTTCCGTTCCGTGTGCTGACTGCCCGCATAACTTTAACTTCAACTTACTTGTTTGGCCCACCAGCGTGCATGGCACGTGTAAATTATGTTCCCCATCGGAACCATATGCAAACAGACTACTTACTGGTCGAGTTAGATTGGGGGAAGAAGACGTGCTGGAGGAAATGTGATAGAAAAGAGGGATAGAGAGAAAGAAAGGGCGAAGATGGTATTAAATTTTATTTTTGAGCTGATTGATTACTTCGCTGGTCACCGGATATTTCTGGTCCAATGGCTATGCGTGTAGATACACGCATTCCATTTTTGGCCCGTGTTGCCCCCGCGTTCCAATGGGGGACCATTGCAGAGCGACCCGGAGGTCTAGTGTTAATTTTGACACTCTCTTCCAGTTCACTCCGGACTCCATCTTTCCCTTCGGACCCCGTGGACTATGATCGAGGCGTACAAAATAGACTGCAGCCACATGATTGATCTCTACGCGTGTGTCATCGTGTGGTACACAAACAAAGCGCTTCTAGGCAGATGTTTTCATAATTTTCATGGATGGATATCGATCGAAGCAGCCAATGGCGGACGGTGACGGACTGGAGATGTATTTTGCTAATTTTATTGAAAAGTTATATGAAGAAAATGGAATCGAAATTACAAACACCCCTGAAATACTTTCTTCGCGATGAAGTTGTCATCCATAATGAAGAGACCAGCGCGTGGGTTATCGTCCACGGAACGGTTATCGATATAACGCCACTGTTTGCAGCAGCCGAACGAAAGACATCGCTACAGAAGAAGGTTCTTTGTTTGATGATGATTTAGGGTTTTGAAAGTTCAGAGGTGCCTAACGTATGTGTATTTACAAATTGTGTACATTATTCTATCGCCCCCCCCCCTTTAGACACTACAATGGCTGTTGGCGCTTGCGGGGCAAGATTTAAGCTCGTTCTTCCATAACAACGAGCTTGCTCCCATCGAGCGTACCAACCGCAACGGAGAACGGGTTCCAATCTTTGTGCCCTGTTTGGAGCGTAATCCTGCCACCCAGCTCTACTGGTACCGTGATCCGGCTCTGGTCATTGGACGCATAACATTCCACCCATGCCCGGTGAAAATTATCAACACATTGACATTCCACGAGACGGAAATGATCGTTTGTTACGAAGATACGATCGGCGACGTGCGGGAAAAGTACTTGCGCTACAACGACAACGCCTACCGGTACGAATGGCGCAAAGATCTCTCCATGGTACGTGGTGCTCCGTCGTCCCCAGTATCCAATGCAGCCGATGTAGGATATCTCACGAATCGTTTTCCATGTCTTTGCTTAGGGATCCGAGACCGGACTGCTGCGGATGGATAAAACGCTCACTGAAAATGGGTATCAGGTCAATCTGCGCAGTCCGATACCGGTAATTTGGATATTTTACATTCTACCTCCGGGAACGATAGACACAACGAATGGCACGCACTCTTGCTCCGGAACATCGTGCAACGCGGTAAACGGGCCCCAAGCGGAGGAAAGTCAAAATGCCAGCGCATCTCCAGGTGGAAAACAAAGTATAAACGCGACCACGAAGACAAATCGTACGGCTCTGGATATCCACGAGTGTGCGAAAAACTGAACAAATTACAATATAATAGAAATTCTTGAAATTTTTCCGAAGACCTGCTTTCCACCGTTCCACCGCCATCAGAGGCAGACAACCTTCACCAATTGCAGTAAGTAGATCAAATGGAGGTGGCGTTGGCGTTATTTTGGCTCCCCATCTCGGGCTACGGTGTTTGTTTCCTACCCTTTGCTTTCTGTTACTGTTTAACTTTTCTGTTCTCATCGTCAACTTTACCAGTCGGTCAACGGTTGGAATGTCTAACTTTTCTCCTTTCCACCCATTTCTAGCACCTTAATATGCGACTTCAGCTGTCTCTGCGCTAAACAACGGTAGTACCTCGGAAGATCGTGGTTGGTTTCTTACTTTCCTACTGCTTTGTTTACTATTTCTATCTTGTACAATCTCACCTCAATTTGTGTTCAAGCGCTAGCATCTGAGATCTGAGGTATGTGTGATTCAGTAGTCATCATCATTGCAAATGTCACTGTTTGAAGCTATTTTGAAATGAAAGTAATTTGTTGGATAATTTCGTAGCAATGTTTTAGATTGTGGTGTGATAGTTTTTTTAATGATATACATTGCTAGGAATGTTGAAGTATGTATATTAATATTAGAAGTCAAGCAATGAGGAAACAATAGAAGGAAACAATTAGAGTGTCCTTGCTTATTGATTATTATATTTATTTTCACAATTTGTTTTAATTTCATTTTTTAAAAGTATGTAAAGTAAATCTATTATACATTATACAATTACATGCCACCTTTAATTAATGGAAATCATTACTTCGCTTATTGAATAGACACGGTTATCAAAGCTCAATAGTAAGCTTATTAAATCTTATCTGCCTTCATTTTAGTACCTTTTCTTGTTTAAAAATTATGTCAATTATATTCGAAACCATTTTCACACATCCTCCCAACAGCCACACGCCAGACTTGATAAAACAATCATCAACAGATGATAAGCGTAGGATTTCATACCGATTCTTGCACTCTCCTCCACCATCGGGATAGTGCATGACCAATCATTTCTTCAAATTGCCTGTCACGCGTGGGTCTAAATTAGCACGTTAAACTACACCCATCACTGAGCCCTCTGTCCTAGCACCCGTATGCTTTCATCTTCCAAGTGTTGTTGGGTATCCGTCCCGGTCAAATCTACCGACCAAATTCAACCGACAAACTGTGTGCACCTTTCAGCATCCTTCATTAAACACGCAGGCCGGCTGCCCGATCGGCGCCAGGTGCTTTCGGTCGAATCGATTTCTTTGGTTTTCTCGCATGTGTACACCACCAGTACGACATTCCGGTTCGGAGGTTGTGTTCGTCGCACCCACTCGCGCCGTACCGAAGATAAATCGGCCGAAGCGTGTCTGCCAGCAACAAACGGTGTCGAACGGCTGGAAAGCAGCATGCGACTTCAGTACGAACAATCTTGAAAACAAAACACATATACACCCAGCCTCAAAACGCAGGCACCGTACACGGGGCTGTGGTGAAACTTATCCTGCTGACGCGCTCTGGTCGGCTGTAAGCATACATCCTTTGAAACGAAACATCTGCCGCACTTGGTCGGCAAGGTCGGAAACGGCTATGCCAACTGTACCAGGTATTCAGAGTTTAACCCATGACGTTTGCCGCTTTCGGTGCACCCGGATTTACGTACGCAAATTTGTATTACATTAGTTTTTGTGTTTCTTGCATTTGAATCGTCCTTTCTTTGTTTTTAATGAGGGCAAAAAAAAAACAATGCAAATAGAAAGTATAAGTTAACATTTTATATAACTACCATCCAATTGGACTAGTTTATCGTGATAAATTTATTAATAAATTAAGAACAATAATATCGTACGCTACATTCTAAAAAAACCAATCAACAGCCACAAACATTTATCTTACAGTGTTATGTTTATGGTACGAGATTAACGCACAGGCGCAGGAAACATCCACGAAAAATTCCTCCAAAAGATTTAGGCCACACTAAGGAGCTGGCGAAGTAGCAGTGGAAAAGGGAATGCACCAAATCATCGCTAAAGATCTCTTACACACGGAACGCACAAGCGTGTGCCGCATTCAAAAGACCCATGTCGGTATAAAAATCGGCACGCGACAGCTGCAAGTTTTTCTCTCCATTTTCCACCGTGTTTCATCCTTTTGTGCTTATTTTCTTTCCGGCCAGCAACACCAGAGAATAGTGCTGCAACACAACACACTAGACAGATCCTGGCTGAAGCAAGCAATGGAATGATCCTCTTTCTCTCCACATACGCTCCGAGGACGCTCCGCTTCCTCACCAGCATCCTTCCATCGTGACGCTCTGCCACTTTCGGCTAGACGTGTGGTGGCTGCCGTTGAAATGGCTCCGATGGGCAGATGAGCTGCCGTTGGTGCCTCCCGGTTTTATCCAGCGCGATCCTTTAATTTACGGCGTCGACCACCGACGACAACCGCGATAGCTTGCTTGGCTTTGGGGCCTTTTTTGTTTTTGTTCGTTTGATGTTTATCGTTGGGCTAACTCAATCATTAGCTAACCATTTCGATGCTCTTCCTGATGTCCTGTCTGGATACTGCCGAGCAGCAGCATAGTTTGATCCCATTTTTTATTTATTTTATTTGAGGAGATGGGATTTTTGTTTTGTTTTTTGAGACTACAACGAATGTTTCACATCTGCGGATGAAATGAGTTTATTTTTAATCTTTTGTCCTTTTTTCTTCTCAAATTGTATTGGTTTAGGATGGAAAATAGATAACAATGACATGTGTGTACAAGAGACGATAAATTTATGTTTTCAGAATTAAATGATGTCGTATAGTATGATTAATATGTCGTTTGCTTCAAATCAGTCATTATTTTTGAGATTGTTAAATCTAGTTATAACTTTTAATCCAGGGTATTGAACGGTAAAAACTGCATCAAGCTTAATTTCAAACTTTAGATTTAGTTTGTTCGACCGTTGTAAAGGAACCAGAATATATTTCAGCTAATGCAATATGCTTACAAGCCACAAATATTGACTGTCGCCTTTTATTGAAACGCCTTTGCAATAATACTAATGACTATATGATACAGTCGTTGCCACTCAATTTTGACTCTAACTCACCTATTTTTGTCTCGAAGGCACCACTTTTTGACAGCGTCTCACGATGTTTGCCTCGAAGGCATCAATTTTTGACAGTGCGCATCAATTTTTGCCTCGAAGGCATCAATTTTTGACTGTGCGTCAATCGCTTTATTTACAACATTTTACGTAATTTCTGAAACTGTGTGTTCTTCGAAATTAAGTTAAGTAGTGAAAATATTTATTGATAGAATGTAGTATAAAATAATTGTTTTGCCAATTTTCGAAGTTTTAATGGAGTGAAAAAAATTGGCATGTTTTTTCAGCTGTAAACAAAAGCTTTAGAATTTCTAAAATTTCATCATTTTCTCTCAAGAAACAATCAATTTACACAGTTTTTGTATTTTTTGTGAGATGTGGAATAACAATTGTTAAAAATTTGCTTAAATGCCTTGAAAAATTGTCATGATTTGTTCAAGAGTCAAAAATTGATGACTTACATACAAAAATAGATGCATTAGAGTCAAAAATTGATGCCTTAGAAGCAAAAATTGATGCGCACTGTCAAAAATTGGTGCCTTTGAGCCAAAATTTGGTGGCAACGACTGTAATGATGGTTAAAAAATACAATACAGTTAAATTTATGTTATTTAATATAACTTATTATTTTTTCTCTTTAACACTTCTGAGTTTTCAGTATTTCAGTTCTGTATTATAGCTATGGTAATTTCTTAGAGCTATGGTACACAACTAACTATGACATAAGTATTTCAATAGAATGAATTTAATTTGCTACCTATATTTATGTGTCCCTTTTTCCGTATTGAAAACTTTGAACAATATTGGGCAGTAAGGATGATACACATTTCGAATAACTTCTCATTCGAATTTTAAATATTCGTCGTTATTTGTGCACATATGTCCTAGAGCGTCGACCACTGTGTAAAAAACATCGCATCATTTGTCGACCAGCACGGCACCCATTGTTACAGTGTATTACATAGATTTAAGTTTCTAGTTATTTGCATTGTATGATGAAGGTACTTGATAAGGTATGTGTAACTATTGTTGTGCTATAGACAAAAAAAAAACAAAATTAGGAAAATACTCAGACTATTGACGGTTTCATATCAACGATATCAACGGTTTCAAGTCTGAATTCAATAGTTGAACGCTTTTTAGTTGGCATGCGTTTTAGTTGAACGCTTGATAGTTGATAGGCTGGCAATTCAATTTAAAATCATGCGTTTGTATGAAAACCCCGTTTTTTAATTTACAAAAATCTTATAAATTGCCCAGAAAATTGAATAGATTTTTTTTTGTTTTAAAAAACGTGCCAACTAAAAATCAAAAACTAAATAGTTGGCAGGGAATCGAAGTTCAACCAGTGAGTTCGGACTGTATTCGTATAATATATCGTATTTCCTTATTTTCTTACAAGTTTCACAATTTTGTAGAAATCAATAAAACAAATAATCACAATTATTACTATCACGGTCAAAAAATCAACCACTCCTTATCGATGTGCGAAAAAAACCACCCATAATTTAATTTCAATTTACAAGAATTCCCCTACATACTCCATACTCAATATACGCGATTTTGCTGTACGTGATTTTCGACATTTGACAGTTCTTTGAGTAAATTGTACTGATTTGACACATCATATGTCAAATGCAAAATATATTCCCTTTTGGTTGAATTTTTCATTAAGATGGTATTGCCCTCCTATAGTATACAATTTCAAAAAAATCACTGTAAAAGGTACAACATTGTAATCTCCAGCTAAAAATAAATCAAATAACTAATTTAGTGGCTAAATCAACCACTTCAACCAAAATTATTCGTAAATTAGCTATAATTTGACTGAAAACCTCGAAATTTGTCATACGCAAACATTCGAGATACGCTATTGTCATCCTGAATCTATTAAATATTTGAAATATAAAATCTATCTGATCTAGTAATCAAATTTTATAATTGTAAATTCCTTAAAAATATTCAACATAGTGTTAAAAATCAATTTTGTGAGATTAAACAATTTAAATTCATTTTTGGACTAGCACTACAATTATTACATGGGAAAAGTTTTGGAAAACGGCTATAACTTCTATTAAAAGTGTTAAATTTGCAAATGTAAAAGCAATAATGTAGCTAAGATATGTGTCTATGTACTTCATATTTGTTTATAAATTTTATTTCAGTAGTTTCGTCACAATTCTTCTTTTAGTCCAAACGCTTACAAACTCGTCCACTAATTAGTGCACCAACAAAATTGATTGATTTGTTTGATTTAGTTTAGTTTGATATTGTTAACCATAAATTGCATACAAATTTGTTTAAGATGCCTGAATAAAAATATTGAAACGAATTTTAACCTAATCGCTTAACAGCTTAACAGCTTAACAGTTTGCTTTTAGGATGTTACATCTATTTGCCTGTTTATGTTTAAGAAATTGCATGTATCCTAAAAGTTCTGTTCCTACTTCCATTTAAGTTAAAATTCTTACTAGTAAAATCACGTGTCTGTCTCTACTTCTTTTGCGACAGTGTGAGCCTACATTGTTTATCTGGCCTTTGCCTGTACTTTTTGTTTGATATTTGAGACAGAGGCGCAATGCTCAGTTGGTTGGGGTAAAGTTAGTACGTCGTGCATGTTTTTATTTTAATAAACTGTACAAATAACTTTACTCAATGAAGCAATTGTTTACGAATCTGTTATTTTTCACTAATTTACAAAACATATCGATGGTAATATTCTGCATTACCTTACGTGCACCCACCATTATCGTCATTAGCACAGCAATACAGTGTACAGCGATGTAACAGGGTAGCAGGAACAAGCTTCAATTACGCGGTATAACCGGTCAACATTCAGCCCCATCGTCAACCACCCCTCTTCTTCGTGCGATTGCGCTTACCAACCGACCCCAGCTCGTCGTAAGTCGTAAAGTCTTGTAAATGTACGCGGTACGTACATTCTCGTACTACACTCGCGACATCGTTCATGACAAAAAAAAATCATATGATGCCGTGAAAGATGGCTACTTGCTTTGGCCTTCTCACTGGGGTTGATCCACCAAAGCTCACGCAATACGTAAAACAAAAATTTGAATGGAGAATTTATATAGTTGTGTCGTAACTATGCAAAGTTTTTAATGTATTTCTTTCACCAGTACTAATCAAATGAAACTCTAAAAAAATATGTAGTATAAACTAATATTTAACTTGAAATATATGAAGTATCATCGTGTTGATAAACGTGTACATTCTTCAAAGGAAACCATTCATTTTAATAAAAATGCTAATAAATACATCCATTTTATACATTTTCCATCCAGATCCATATATGTTATTAATGGATTGATTTATTTTAGCAGAGAACAACTATTGCCATGTATTATATGCATTCATTAATAACTACATCTATTGCTCACCACTCATTATGTGAAATTTATTAGGTTGCTTGGGAAGTAAGCAACAAGTGATGCAGCGAATGATGAATCGACCAAAAAATAGAGAGTGGATGATCAACCATAAAAAAAACATAAACCTGTCGAATGATTTAAAGTAAGAATGACCGTGAAAACTGAAATCTTCAGGACACCTCCATACGTACCTTGTTGTGCTGCTAGCATCCGAAAGAAACAGTTCGACAAAGAGTAATGTGACACACACAAAAAGAGATAAATCTATGCTTCTTATCAAAAACGAACGAATGTCCGGGAGACTTTTCCTGTAGCTTCAGGTGCTGCTGCCACTGCTGCTGCTGCATCTCCGAGATGGCTTCAATAATAAATAAGGTGCCTATCTTTTGTTTCCTAGGTACTATATTTTCGAGTCTACTGAAAACAAAACGATAACGAGCTCGTCCTAACTGCCCTACTGCACGTCCTACAGACGAGTACGAGCGAATGAGCCCAGAGGATCAGACCATAGAAAAGTGTCCGGAACAATATGCCTTCCGGTAAATGACGAACGGAGATGATCCGTGGCTGAGGTGGCCGAGATTTGAGGATATACATCATTGCCTCTGCCATCGTCACCATCGTCGGCTGGCGTGTGGGTGTGAAGAGAATTTTCATTCATTAACCACACAGCACAGAGCACAGAGATTTTTTTCGTTTTTAACAACAAAAGTATCAAGGATGCCCCCCAAAAGATGGATTCCACTGAAAGAAGGCATGTGACCTACTATTATTTGCATACCATTTGAAGAGCAATTCGGATCGGGACTCTTGTCGCACCTAAGCTTTCATCGATAAAATCGGCTCGAGCCCTTCGCATCTTGTCGATAAAAGTTAGTTTAATTAATGGACATGGCGTGTAGCGCCGATCGTGAACTTCATGATAAGCCCCCGCTAACCTGAGCTAATAGCGGGCGTAGATAACGAAGTTGATAACTTGGTGATAGCCAGAATCTTGGCCCATTGCGATAGCCACGGCCGTTTGTTTTTGGCCATATGCCGCCAGCGGGTAGGTGACGCCATGCATTGCCCTCCCGCTCCTCCCGTAACAACGTCGGTAACTATACGCAAATAAAAAGTAATCCTGGTCGATGTCATCCGATCGCTGCCAGCACATTTGCTGCCATCCGGTGCCGGTATGCAGAAACGTATGAGTATGATTATTGATTTCGGGAAACCATTTGCTTCGTTTTGCAACAACGCGTCCAATTTGCCTAACCATCGGGATTGTA
>KI919605.1:4910-42215 GCA_000473525.2 Anopheles melas | reverse complement strand
CAATAAATCACCATCGCCAAGTCTTTAGAACGAAACACATAAATTTAGCAAATCGTACAACGCGGGACCCCGAAAAGCGACTAACATTTGCGTTTGCCATTGAATACAAATCTTCTGCTGCTCTGCGACCTATGTCCTAGGTGACTGTCGGATCGATTTGTCTGTCTTGGGGTTGCCTCTCTCTCTCTCTCTCTCTCTCTCTCTCACACTGTTTGACTTTGATTCTCGTTCATTCCCATGGGTGCGATTTGTTTTGTTTGTCAGATTTAGTTGTGTTTTGTTTGTAAATAAAATGGTGGCGATTAAACAGTTGTGTTTTGTGTGTTGTATCAACAAGTCAAACGCGTAATTTATATATTCCATTCCTAAACTAATCCATAAATTGTTAATACGTCCGACAAACATATTGTGTCTTTTATTTATTTTACAAAAAGAACATTTCAAGCTTCTCAATTTAATACATGTCCTAAACATTTCCTAAATTTAGTAACAAATGGGCTGAATTACACCGTCATGCGTCATGGAAAGATAGTAATTTGGAAACATCTGCTAAGGTTCCTCTGAACCGTGCAACAATATACAAAACACTTGCCGCATACCATTTTTTTCTTAGTTTGATGCGAGAAAGAAAAATCACACAAAAAGGGTTCTCTTATTTTCATCCTCCTGGTGGACAAACAGGAAAAGAGGGAAAGTGCAAAACTTGTGGAAAATAATATTCGCCTACAGAGTAGTACGGCCTGCTGCAGGCAGGGTACAATAAAGGGGACAAACGCAGAGCGAATGATAATAAATTATGCACAAGGTGTGCTTTATGTTCATTGCGTTTGTATTATTTTACCCGGCCCGGTCGCGGCCGTTTTTCTCGTTCCCCGCATCACCCCGGAAGAATGACCTTCAGCTGTGTGTGAGCAAATTGACCGTTACTGGCCAACGCGCTCTCCGGTCCGTTTAACCCGCCCAGCTGCCGAGATGAATCCAGTGAAAATCCATTACGACAATCGTTCGTCGGCAGCCGTGACCTATTTCAGAGTGTCACATACCTGCCCCGAGCACAGGCAGGAAAGGGAGATAAAAAGGAAGGGTTGAACGGTTTGTTGCTGCAGTGGCTGGACGCCTTGAAAATATGGTACAACAACTTTTAACTCTTGACTTTTGACCCCCGCTGTGACCCCGCCTCGGATGCCGCATTCCCACGCTGCGTAGGAAGGAGTGTGTATTTTGGTTTCCTCCGGACAGGTCATTTTTACAGCCGGGCCACATAGGGTCACTTGGGGCCATTCGATTTTTAAAGTCATTAGGTGATTTATTGCCCCACGAGGGGTTAGACTGGCAAAAAGAAAAGGAGAGGTGAAGAGGAAGAGGAGGAGGAGAAGGAGGAGCTTTTCTAAGTATGACAAATTGGGTGTGCTACGGAGAAGGGTTACTGGAGGCCAACTCGAATTGCAGTTTTATTTTCTGCGCCGCCCTTTTTATGTGTTTTTCGTTCGGATCTAAAATAAGAAACTCGACCCTGCTAAATGTTTGATGACAACCCTTGCCCAAGCTGTGCTGCTTGTAGTTGGGGAGATTTTCCAGCCATATTTTCATAATCATTCTTGCCTCCTCAGATCATCTTCCGTATGTCCGAAAGGCTTAAAGCTCTATTTTCAGCATCTGAAATATTGGCTATTTTCAATATTTTCAGTACCTCAAGTATGGAAATGGAGAATAAGAAATATTTATTGCTCCAAAGCAAGGGAATTTGACAACGCTATTCAATTGTCTTATTTACCACGCTTTCAATTGTCTAATTTGTCTTGTTTTTCAATTGTCGATTTAAACTGATATATAACATAATTCTGTATTGCATGCTTTCACCACATATTTTTGAACCAACCTTAGGGACTGCAAAATTGAATCGTTTTCATGTAGTTTTTGGTCCAGAACAGAAACCTAACCTTTTAACCGAAATATTGAATTGAATTTTGATGAAATTGAGCCAAATAATTGTCAACACGGGTAACTGTTTGCTCTGCGGTTTTTCGGAATTTGATGATGAATGTTTAATGACTTTTCGACTACAATCGTTGGTTAAGCAGGAATTCTGAACTTAACAAAAACCGTCGTGAACGATGGACATGTTTTTTTTCTTCTTCTTAATTGGTACAAAGACCTACGCTGTTATGCCAGCTTAGCTTAAGCTTATACAGGCTTCTGAAACTTATTTGCACCACGCACGCAGCCAGATAAAGTGTCGGTAACCGTCAGTTGCTACGGGGAAACGGTCCGGTTGAGAATCGATTCTGTCCTGCTTTGTAGGAACCGAAGGATGTACCAAATACACCACCGAGCATTCTCATTGCCAGAGCCGTCAAAGTTACTTCTTAAACGTAAACTTTGTTACAACCGTAATCACTGCAGAATTCAGATTGTTAAACTTGCGTGCAAATTGCAAGCATTTGAAACTAATCGATGCGAAAAATGAACGATGAAACTAATACATTTGTTTGCTTCTCTTCAATCTGCTCGTTGGCCTTTGGCTGCGTTATTTTACCCATAAATTTATCGATTCTATCGCACGAGATGCCTGACCAAATTATAGGATCCATATTGCCTGGCTCATGCGATAGCTCAGGACGGCGTCGTGCAACTAATCCACCAAATCCAATACCTCCGCGGTGGGGCAGGAATGGGCCGAGCAAACGCCCGTAGCGCATACCCTGCAGCCGTGTACGGCGGATGATAGCTTTTTAGACAGATGCTGTGTGCTGTCACGTGCCGACAGGAAGCGTCCTTTCGAAAGTCAACGACGTCAGCGAACGGGCGTCGTGATTTGGGAAGCACATTCGCCTACCAACAAGCCAAATCCTGACCTCGGCCCTACAGTCAATCTCCGGCGCCCGACCTCTCCTCACCTTTATTGGCATGTGCTTTAATGTACTGCTGCGTGTAGCCCGGCGGATGGGGGGCACACTATCATCGGATTGGTTACATTCGCCTGCACCGATATGCCGGTAAATTCAAATCATGTACCGCGATGGGGAGAGGATGGGACAGGAATCACAGGAATCATCGACGTCTAAGCGCCGAACGTTGTTGCGCGTTCGTGCGTATGCTTTACGACTGTCTCACATCTTGCGGCCGTTCTCGACGATCTCGGGCTTCCGCGGAAAGACATAAACGCAAGGCCCATCAGCTTACGACGGAGGACAGCGTGTGATGCTTTCGAGAGGCGCTCGAATACATGTGTGTGTGTTCGCACTGGTTGTTTTGCAAGGATCAAAGTAATTCCGTTTCCGGAAGGGAGAGTGACAGAGACTGAGAAGAAGACAATACGCCCGAACACACAGAAACGCGTACGCGGCGCGAACACACGGGCAAACGTGCTTTGATTGAGAGCACGTACACGAGTGGAATATTTTATGAACTCATAATCATAAATGATGTTCCTTTGTTTGAATATAAATTTCACATTATTCACTTGATTAAACGAATGAGCCGTCCAAAACCTGGAGACGACCCTGGTGTACTCCGTTGTTTAGGCTCGTCACAGCGCGACCGGCCGAACGAGCTAGGCAGCGTTGTGTCAGGAGAAGAGTGTTGTGCTATTATGATGTCTCGAAAAAGATTCTGAAGGACGGTTTCCGGCGCCCCTGGAGCTATGCTCGTCTTTGCAAGAACATTCAATTTGAAGAAAAGCTTCTTTTTAAAGCACGAAGAGCATGAGGTAAACAACGATCGTCCCTCGTAACGGTGTCGTCCTGTCGCAGTGATAAAAGAAAGTACGCGGTAAATTGAAAAACATACCCATGGAGCCAGAGCCAGAGAGAGAGAGAGAGACAGAGACAGAGACAGAGACAGGGAGGCTCAACAGCGTCCCTGCGTCCCAATCTCTTTGAAGATGAGCTGGCTTGTTGGCTGCTGGTGGTGCTTCATTTTTCTATCACTTCCTCAAAAGATTCAACGAGTTCGTTTGAAGTCCGTCGGTGGAAATGCAGTGTAGTAGCGCTTCCCATTGTGTACTGTGTCCGGGGTCTTAGCGCACGGGGAAAATAAACACTTTGCACCAAAAACGAGCCCGTTTCGCCCACTGTTTGCCCTTTCGGAGAACTTTGGCCGACGGGTTTTCGGGGAACAACGGAGGGCACATGGGAGGAAGGAGGATAGACGATATAATTCAAAGATTTAAGATTTAATTTTAGATAGTGCTTAGCAGCCAGCACTCGGTAAGCGGCGAAAAGGAGCGGACAACGCAGTATGGGAGAGACAAGTCTCTGCGAGGAGATTGGTCGGAAAATTGCACATCAACGCTGGAGTACACACGCCGTACTATACACACTCAGCCCGGGCATTGTGTGTGTGTGTGTTTGATTCTCTCTTCTGTGTGCTTCTCCGATAAAATGACCATTTCGAATGACTTTTTCAGCAGCAGCAGCAGTAGCAGCAGCAGTAGTGGCGGCGGCTCCTCTACCTTCCGCCGTAATTGTGATCTTCGTTTGAAGTGATGGCGCTTCACGTTTACGGGATGGTGATTTAGCGCATGTTGAGAGTGCAATTGTGCCTCCAACACACGGAGAGCGAATGGTGGTAGACGATCGGGAGTGGGGGGAAATGCATTCCAAAATGCACACATACATAAACTCGCAAAAGGCAAAGGATGTCTGAAAGAGGCGCGGCGGGACATGGTTCGGGAAGCTCATGTCATCTCCGGGTGGAACAACACTGCTGGCTTTCATGAGGTGATGAGGGTAACTATCTTGGATGCATTATCTCGACTAACGATAATGCACCAAAGGTCATCCGTTTGGCAATTGGCTGGTGGTGTGGTGGTGGTAAAACGATTCGCTTTTCTTTGCGCCGATGAAGATAGTGGGAAGAGTTGGTTGTAAAGTTCAATTAAAGGAACGCTTACAAATGTGTTTTTTTGTGTGAAAAATCTATGATAGCGACAATTGCCATTGTATTATTCCTGCAGTCGAGTGATTAAATGTCCAGTTGATGCTTTTTCCTAGTTTTGATGTTTAATAATACCCAACGATGTTATTCGGAACACTGTCTATGAAAAGTCAGCACAAAGAGTTGCAATTATGGTGAAATCGCTGGTGACGATAAGAAGATGGACAAATTATTGGAACTGGAACTACTTGGAATAACGAAAATGTAGACATTTCGCTAGTTAAATATGACAAAAGAACATATACTTTGCGGAGAAGAGACATCTCTGAGGAGGAGATTGCAGGAGATGGCAATAATCCGTAGTCCGACCGATTTCGATAATTTCCGGAAGAGCTGGCCAGCACTTTTTGGAGCCGTTTGGAGTCGGCCGAAGTTGTCCGGAGCCGTTCGAATTCGTCTGGAAATGTCCGAACGTGGAGTCTGAGTCAATAGATACCGGTGTCGTCGGGAAACGGTGTCATCTGAAATCGAAGTCGTCTAGAGTTTTCTTTGACCAGCCGACTACGGGCCCGACACTGACTGACCCCTGCCGAATCCGGCTTTCGTTAACTCCGGTCGGTTTCAAATCCGAGCAACTCTGGCTGGCTTCGGTCGACTCCGATTCCAGCCAACTTCGAACGACTTCGACTCTGGATGACTCCGACTTCGGTCGACTTCGGACGACTCCAACTTCGGGAGGAATTAGTGGTTCCGATTTTAATCGGAATCGAACTAACAATAATCGGCACGGAGGCGTGGGTGCGCTCCAGAGAGCACATCACTACATGACTAGGTTGGACAGTTTGAACAAATTTATGCTTTGATGTGTTTGTTTGGTTGGATATATAATTTGAAATGTTTAAGTAATTATTTTAATTCACACCAGTTTCTAATGTTGCTAATGAAATGTTTAAGTAACTATTTCAATTCAAACCAGTTCCTATCGAATATATGATATGTATTTAGCTACGATTTTTCAATCGTCAAATGATACCCAAGCGCTCAAATTTGCTCAAATTAATAGTCTGTACACCAGAATGCCTTCCGTCTATCAACTCTTCTGTTTCCTCATATCGAGGTTTCGGAATCGTTTCGATGAAAATCATTCACCCAAGCGAAATAAAACTAACTTTCGCAGGCACTCAACCGCATACTGCTACCATTTCCGGCACACTCACCAAACGACAGACAAATAAAAGAGTATCCTCGATTAAGTTTCAATACCTGTGCCCTAAAACTAGCCTCGAGCGAGCATTTGCTAAATGGTACCGAATGAGTGCAATAACATAGCAAGAAGGATGGACGATCATTGCTGTTTCTCCCGGCGTCCCTTCCTAGCCGGTAAAGGTATCTCCGTGTCTAACGGTCTAGACACATCAAAAGAAGGGCGCAGGAAAAGAATCTCCGCTCCGTGTAGGACAGTCGATGCCGCCCGGGAAGCGAGACCAGATTCATGTCCCTTCTGCAAGAACTTCTGGAGCAGAAATCGCTTTACCCGTGTGCGATTTACCGTACACCATTCGCTCACCTTTCAGGTAGAAATGCTTTACAGCAAGTGAAAAGAAGTGAAAAAAAACATAGAACATAAAACTCTCTACGGTAGCAGGACACTTTTTCCCGGTTCGCTAGTGACACAGTTTTCTGAACGAATCGTTCTGGCAGAATTTTCGATGGCCTTAGGCTAACATTATATGGAAGCAACGGCATAGTCGAAAAAAAAGTGGAAGGTTCTTTGCTACCTTCACGTGCTTTCTGTCCTTTACTCGTTCGTTTCGTCTCGACCGAGTTCTCTGTGTGAGGCAAAGCCGGACGTGAGAAGGCGGAATATAAACCCCGTAATCGAAAGATGTTCTACATTTATTTAGATGAGCTTTCCGTATGCTTGGAGGAATGGGAGGGCGACGAGCTTTTTTGCCCGCTCGCTCCACCTCGCTCATGTTCATCCCATTTGTATAATGCATGTTTAGTGGTGTACTTTGGCACACACAACCACTACGAGAAGCAGCAGCTGTATGTGACAGTAGAAGGTGGTGGCAGCTGTATGCGGTAAGCCAGGGATTATTAACTCTGAAATAGCAATGATAATGCGCACGTTAGGGGGGATGAATAATCTTGCTGATTGTAGTGAAGATGATAGTGTAGCAATAAATGGTAGAGGACCTTATTTTGGTACAAAATTACAATCAATGCCATTACAATACGGCAATTTCATAGAAGAAAACGCCTGAAGGTATGCAATGTTTACATCAAAATGGTAATTTGTGATGAGATGTACTCAGTATGCGTGTTTTGAAAGTAAAAGATTGTTGGCATGTTAGTAAGTATTAATT
Organism: Anopheles melas; assembly: GCA_000473525.2. NCBI lineage: Eukaryota > Metazoa > Arthropoda > Insecta > Diptera > Culicidae > Anopheles > Anopheles melas. The sequence continues at coordinate 34,968 of KI919605.1, read as the reverse complement.
TGATAGCTTATAAGCGCATCATAGGTTAATAGTTTGCTCGTCCCTGTGCTCCTGATGAATGTGGGGCATTGCTGCAAAGACTTGGGCCTGAGCGAGCAGGAACTTAGCAGTGGAGAGTAGCACTTTACCAAAAAGAGAACCAAAATCGATTCGAAATGTACAAAACAGCACAGAGTGGGATGGAGAAAATCTAAAGATGGCGTCTCCCACCCGTTGGAAACATTTAAAAGCACCTTCTTAGCATTGCAAACGGTCCCAAACGTATTGACTGCACTTGCTGTCGTCATGCGCTGCCCTCATGTTTATGAAGCAACGAACTTTTAACCCAAATGACACTGTTCTAGATGAAACAAAAAGCCCTTTCTCTCTCTCTCTCTCTCTCTCTCTCTCTCTCTCTCTCTCCCTGTCTCTTTCACACACTCTCTCGGATTCCCTTTTTTTTTGCTAACACCACCAATCCCACAGCACCTTCCTCAGCAACAGGAAGTGACGATTTGTTACCACCGGAAAAGCAATCTCGTAGCCCCAAAGCCGCCCTCTCGCTCTCCCTAGACGGTGGTGGGCTGATCCGATGCGAATGGAAAGCAGCAACTGTCCCCGGGAAGGATGTTGACTGCAAAGATACAATTTGCCAAATTGAACAAACTATTAAGCGCACGAACCATTTAGAATGATTGACAAACCTGAACGTCCGGGTGGTTGCCAAGGCGGGACTTGTGGAGCGTTCCATGCATACACCTTCACCGCGCCGGTTTTCACCCTACCGTTCGGCTGTTTGTTTCGTCTGTGGGGAGAAATGTAAAATGGAAATTTCTTTTACCATCACCATGCCGACTGCCCGGCCTGACCCGGTTTTCGGTCGGCGGAAATGAGCAGCAACAGTTTTGTTTACATTTAATTAAATCCGGTTTGTCGTTTCACTCACCGTACGAGAGGTTTGGACGATAGTTGTGTGCTTTTGAGAAGCATTCACTGGCCGTACATGACCGGGGAACGGAAGCTCAAACGGAGAGAGGGGTGACCTCTTCAGTGTGATGGGTTGAATTTTAATTTAAAGTAGAGATTAAGATGAAATTTTCTTTTCAGCATTATAGAAATGTAAATTGGGATGCACAGGTTAAACCTGTTCACATATGCTCTTGTGGTAGCTCGTAAGCATTGTGGGAGAGTCTTAGCCATTAAAGGTGACAACAGGTTGGTTCTTTTTTTTTAAAGCAAAAAAGAGCTTTTGTCTTGAATTGTTGTTACAAAAATAAAGTGGGAAAATCTCGCATTTAAGTTCAGAATTACTGTTATGATAAAAATAGAACTATAAATAATGATTGTAAACTCGATTATTTTTTCTTTAAATTTGAAAATGTCTTAGTTTCATAGAAGAAAAAAATCAATTCTACCATCGTTTTTTGTGCTTTTGGTAAAGTTTTCTCCTAACAAATTTCTTTAAGCGTGTTTCCTTTTTCTCTTGGAACAGAAAGTTGTGTCATAAACATGGTGAAATATTAGCGAATTGTCTGCACGATACATCGTTTGCTGTAGAGCAAGCATATTGCACCTCCTCCTCCTTCTCCTCCTCAAAACCCAAAACCTTACCCCAAGATACCTCAAGGTCGTTGGCGCCTGTAGTTTACGAGAAGCGCCTTCATTGTCTACCCACAGCGGGTGGCGGTTGCAAAGAAACTTCCAATCAACTAGATCCCCTCCTACCGTCGGCGAAACCCCACATGAGTCGCTAGCACGGATGATACAATGCACAAGGTGTTTGCTGGGGATCGTTTCTCTTCTTATGACGTCGGTTGTCCGGGGTTCCCTTTCAGCATGGAGGGAACAAATTTGCATACTCCAAACCTCCCCACCGCACTTGCTGAGCGTGAATTAAAGCGAGGTGTGTTGTGGACAGGGGTGGCATAAGCATAAGGCGCCACGGGGGCGAGACAGCGAAGCAAATCTTCGCCGCATGGAACACGGGCGACGAGCGTGTGTTGTGGGAAGACTGGGACCATCGTACCCTCCGCATAGGTGTTAAACGATGGAAATGGTGTTTTTTTCTATCTTTTCACAGTTGTTCTTCTCCCCATTCTCCCTGCATTTATTTTCTCCTTTTCTGCTTCTTATAAACCGCTAGTACCAACCAGGCTAGTGGGTGGCCCATCAAAGTACGCAGCCAAACGTATGGCGTGAGCGGCTGGGCGTCTCCATCGTGTGTATCGGTGTAACGCACACAACTTCTCCAAACACACCTGCTGGTGAGCTGCGGGATGCGGGTGGTCATTGCCTGCAGCGATGCCTACGATCCCTATCGGTATATATATATGTGTGTGTGTGTGTGTGTGTTTAGTATGGTTGTTAGTGAGGGTAAATACAAAAAAAACCCTCTCCCGCACAGGGCAGCAGTACCTCGCAAAGCAACATGCGACAAAAAATAACGTCACAAAACCACATGAATGCAGCGGAAGGGTGGGAAGCTTGTGTCGGGGGGAAGTGTGGTTTCCCGTTTTGGTATCGCTACGGCAAGCCTTAGCTGTGGCACGGTCGGTGTGCGGCGGTGACACATACACGCCCCATTTGCTCGAGTGTAAACTGGATGTGTGTTTCGCTTCACTTCAAGAACTGTCGTCGTTGAAGCTGCTTTACGTTTAAGGTTATGTGTGTGTTTTGGCTCTTGTTTTTGCTGTTGCTTTATGCTGTGCTGCTTCCGAACGCAACTCCAACATCAGGCCAGACCTTTGTGGCAGTGCGAGCAGAGTTAAGTGGTACACAGCCATTCAGTTTGGGGCGCTGCAGATTCATTCATCTGCCCTTTTTTTTTGTTCTTCTTTTCACTCCCATCGCTGAATGGTACAGCCACTCATGTCGCACCGTGCACTACTACTACTACTACTTGCCGGCAGATCATAACATTTCATGGGTGTTTAATCTCGAATGGCCATAAAAATCATAAATAATAAAGATGAACACGGGAAAAAAATAGCGCAACCAACAGCCCGCCGAGCCAGTGTGCCGCGCGCGCTTTCCACGGTGCAGAAAACTTTTGCGGCTTTTCAATGGGTCCGGGAAAAAAGTACGTTGAAAATGATGAAAACCAGAAGGGAAGGAGATATGGCGTGAGAAAACCACACACATTCTGCTCCTCCCGCTGGAATCAAAACAAAAGGCGAAGCACCCAACCCCAACGCTCGCGCTATTCGGTCGGGTTGTATCTGCGCTGTATGCCGAGCGACACCTTCAATGCGTGTAATGGTCTGTCTACAGTGTTTCTTTTTCCTCCCCTTATCCTTGGGTGTGTGTTGGGTGGGTGTATGTGTTATCCCCTGTTTGCCTCTCATCGTCCTCGACCAGGGCAACATAAGAGAGAATTTAGATTGGTAGTTTATGAAGCACACCGCAACGTTATCGGTGGTTTTGGTCGATTTGCTCCTCATTCCCCTGCCACACACCGTGCCGTGTTGATACTGCATGTGGCCTGTGGATGTATACACACACACACACACACGCGCACATACTTCGCGGTTCTTTGGCTAGAGTAAGGAGGTCTCGCTTGAAAAAAGGTTTTTGTTTGTTAGGACTTGCTGTTGCGCCGACTGAAATCTGTTAAAACTGTACACTATGGCGGAGAAGCATTCCGATGCAGTCGGTCGGCAAATGTTGACTGAGCTTCTGGCCGAGCAAACGGAAATGTGCCGCATTCAATCACAACAGACGAAGGGGAAGAATGAATTTCATGAAAAAGCAAGGAAAAGAAATTGCAGCAAGGATGAATTTTGGTTTCAAATAGTAGTACAATTGTTTCCCACTACAACGCAGTCTGGCGCTAGTGGTAACATAAGAGAATAATCCTGTTGAAGGAAAAAAAACACAATAAAAGAAAACCTAAAAGGGGAACCAGGATTGTGCTCGTGTATTGGTGTACCAAACATTCTGTAGGGGAAATTTTCTCCTCATTTGCAACGTCATCATAAAACGGGAAGGACGATATTGCTGTCTCGAATGCCGGTGCTTAAATGGTGACGTAGCGCACAGATACTTTGCTGTTATTGTGTAAGATAAAATACACAGTGTAAAGTGTGTTTCCTTCTTTTTGTTGTTAGTTAATCTGGATTGTGATATATTTTACCTAAAATACTGTACCAAAAATTTGTTGCAGAATTATTTTTGCAAACTTGTGTAATTTAGTTGCCCTGATTCGTCGCGCTCAACTTTAACTCCGATTGAAGTTGTACCTTCCTAATTATGCTTCCAAGAAAATCATCTCACTGTCGATTGGACACTTCTTCGTGTTAACTTCTTCCCGGGAGATAAAACTTCCAAAACATTCACGCCCCCGTGCTGGATCATAATTCTTCAAAAGGAAAGCAATTGCTCATTCCGATAAATGAATAGTCGTACAGGGCTGTGTGCAGTGATCGATGGCATCGCTCTGTATCGTAAGAAACACACGCACACACATACACACAGAGCCACAGCAATTGTATCCTACGTCTGGGTTGGCAAATTGTCACGAACTAGTTATACAAATAAGCTAATTTAATTGCATCTGTTACTAGGGACATCGTCGTGCAAACTTCTTCTCCTTGCCAGTGTCGAGGAACTTTCCAATGTTTGAAACATGGTAGCTATAAGTTTGCTAAAGCTGCTAGGTTGGTTGGATCTTTGGCTTATAGAGATTTGGAGCATCTTTGCTTCATTCGTCTCTCGATAGAGCTACTCTTGTAATATTAAATGATGATTTTTTTTTAATTTAAGTCTGACAATCTCAAACGAAGTTTGGCACCTCGTCAGGCGCGCAGCATCGCCTTCAATGGGTAATATTTTCACTAGCAATGTTTTTTTTTTACTTTTTCAATCAATTAGGCAATATTCTTCTTTACCATTCTGTCACTAAAAAATAATGTATATACTTTAGGTTTGATTATTGCTGTTGCTGTTTATTATTTTTAATATTGTTTTATGTTTCTCTGTGATTTTGTTCATGCCTTGAATGTTCATAGTTCCCTATCATTCATGCTAGATTTTTTTTTAAAGATTTAAATGCAATATCGTTCATATTTCCACTTCCTCGACGTGTTTTCTAATAAATATAGCCCCGCAGTTTTTCGTTGATCTTTAACGTATATAATATTTCCTTCAAGATTTTAAGTTTCGTCAAAAAAAGTAGTTTGGCAGTAGTGTATTAATGCACTGTCGACAAGTTTATCTTCCCTGGCTGAACGTATCTCTGCATTTCGTTACATGAAGACGCAGGGAAACGAGACTAGATTACAAAGCTCTACCGTACCTTGATGAAATTACTCCAAAAACCTTCATCCTTTATCAAATACTTGTGCACCACATCATACACACACCTATTGCCCTTCATTGGCCTCATTCATCAAGCGGCACGGTCCGGATGCTAATTCGTGACAAGATTCTCCTGCACACACACACACGTGATTGCGTGTATGTGACCGTACTTTCGCTTTCAAAACTTCCGTCCTTCCTAGAGAACCGCCACTGCGCCACTGCGCTCTCTCGAACCTGACATCTGGAAGCGTAATTGGCATTCATCGAATTTGAAGTCCGCACAACCCAATCCACAGCACAATCCTGCATGTTGAGGGGTTCGGATTAGTTTGTATAGTAGCCAACTGGTACCCACGTTGCACAATCTCGACATACACACATGCACACACCGTTCCTCTTTGGCAAATTGTGCAATTCCGATGCACTCTTGCCCTTCCCTAATGGATGGACATTTGTTGGACAAGCAAAAACGCTTCCCCTATTGAACTGCTGCACTGTGTACGGTTCGTTTTGTTCGGTTGCCCCACACAGTGTATGTTCGTCACAGCAGATTGGCCTGTCTGGGAAGGGAGGAAAAACACCAACGATGGGGGTGATCATAAATTATTCCAAGCTTCCACTGTCGTGCTGGGAAGCGTGTTTGTCAGAATGGTGACATTTGACTTATGGTTCTACGGTAGCCCTCTGGTAACTTGCATCTCGCAAGTCGCCTACCAGGGCAGAACTGGCTGCAGGAATGCGTGGTGCTGGTGTGGTGTGTGCCGTTTGAAGCATTATTGTTATTTTGCTTTTTATTCGTAGCACATTCTTAGAGGTGGTACACGGCTTAGAATTTGATCTGGGACACTTCCTCTGGTGCAGTCAACGGACAGTGGATCGACGGCTGTCGAAATGCAGCCAATACTTTTTTTGTGTGTGTTGAAGGAATGCATTAGATTTGCTTACAAAAGGTAATAACAGTCTTCAGTTAAAAGGATCGTGATACTAACCATTATGGAGTTTTGCTAATTTAACTAAATTAAAAAAATAATAATGAAAAAAAGTGCTGAGTACAAAAACATATCTGCTATGTGCCTTTTGATTTTTTTCAATTGTCTTTTCTATTTGACACATCATCAAATAGGTTTGTAAATATTATTGTTTGCAACATCTTATTGAATTATTGTCACCAAGCTTTTGGACTACCACACAATCCACAGTGCCAGAATCGTTTGTTGCACTGGTTCAGCATTACACAGCGATTGCACTTTCTTACCGAGGTGGTTTGTGCCACTTCTTCCTGATGTACGTATATTGTCGTCTCATCAACCCGCCCGTACGTGTTCGGACTTGCTTATCATAGTATCCCGCTGAGTGCAATATTTTACATATCGAGGGACGAGATGACGAGATTGGTTCGTGTTGCGAATGTGGCTTGGTTTTTGTTTTTTTAGTTTCAGAAAATGGACACGATCACGGGCAGAATGTTCGGTGAACCGTTTTATTCGAGTTGGTGCATTTTTTTTTTCGATGTTTCCACACCATGCGAGTGTCTTTCGGTGGGGTTTAAAGAAACTGGATTGTACATAGAGAGCGTGCTTTGTCGTAAAAAGCTCGTTTAGGATTTTTTTTTCTTACCAACGGTGACAACGGTTCACAACCTCGATTGAAGGTTTTAAACGATGAGACAGAGGGGGCACGGTTCTTGTGATTTTGTACAAACATACAGAGCGTTGTGCTTTTTTCGGGCAAAATTTCATTCTCAATATTTGTCCAGCTAGCTCATACCATCTGTCAGTAGTTTCGTGTGGGTTTTGATTTTCGCACTGTAAAGAAAACCACTGCAACCGAAGAAAGCCAGCTGACGGCGTAGAGTTAGACGTGATTTTTACAAAGATAAGAACGATTGCCGTGTGAGAGCGATTTACGAGCGTTTTTTTGTTTTGGTATTATATCAAAAGAAGAGGGAAACAAATCTCAAAGAAATGGTGTTTGCGAAACTCCCCATCCGCGTACATCAGCATGCAATAAATGTCAATGTTGAAATAGGTACGAGCCTTAAAGCCGAGTCTCCTTCGACTTGAAATGTGAAGTTGTTGTATTTTTGCTCAATAAAGAAAAAGCAACTACAAGTACTTATTTGTCGATTTATTCAAACAATCGGTTTTGCGGTAAATGCCGTTCGCCCTTTTGCCATGCCCCACGTCTGCTGGATTCGCTGTACCTTGATTGTTAGCCCGGGTTTGGCTAAAACAAATAAGCAAAAAGGAGAACCATCACTCTCTTCAAAAAGCTGCTGCACGACGAGCATATAAATCAACGCAAATCGACCTTTTGCAGTAGAGCCGTGAGCGGTAAAGTTTATGCGCATTAAAAAATAACTTTTGTCCATCTGGGTGGCCTCCCTACACACCGTGCGTTATAAGAAACGAAAGCTTTGGTTTTATTCTTCTGTTTTTTGTCTTCTTTGCTGCTGTTGCGGCTGCTGGTGCTGTTGCTGCTGCCATTTTGTTTTACTCACGGTTCAGTGATGGAAGGGCCATGTGTTGTGACAGTACTGTGGTTCTGTCTGATCGCTCTTTCGTGGTCGCATGATTGCATTTTGCAATGTGGAGGTGGGGTTGAATTATTGGTATTTTCTTTCCATATAGTATTGCTATTGTAAGCGATATTATATTTGTCGTGAGGCTATGTTTTTGATCTTGAAAAATGTAAAAAAAAACTAAAGGAAACAAGATTTAAAAAAAATATAAATATGGTTATATGGGCAGCGAGTCGTGTCCTTTCTTTGTTGATATTTTTACTTAGTTTCATTTGTTGTCGTTTTTCATGAATGGAAACGAATAGTAGATTGTAAACATCTGGTAAAAAAATACGAAACTGCCTTTGAAAATTATAGATCGTTAAAAAGAAACAATCACGTTTAACAACACAGCAAAAACGCATCAACAAATAATCACACAAAACATGGCGTAGAAGTAATTGGCTTTATTTGAAAACTTCACTAAAGCCGATTCACCATAACGTACGCCCGCCCTGCACCGAAACTACCGTCAAACTGTGGCCAGCAGCCGGTGCAGAGCGAGTAAAACCCAAACAAAGCGTGTGCACATCGATATCGACAAACTTTTGCCTATGAAAAATAAACAACCCAAATTGAACCCGGTTCGAGTACGGAGTTTTAGGAAGGATAAAAACAAGTTCGACTCACCTCAACAGTTTTGCCGGGAGGTAGAGTGGTACAGAAAACCTACCAGTAAACTCACCATTTGCATCGAGAGCTACACTACTACTCTGCACCGGGCCATCCGAGTTGTGTTTGGTGTGAAAGTTTTATTCACCTAAATGGATACGAAAAGGGCTGCAGCACCACAAACACCGTCCGTCGGTTTTTGATGGATGATAAATTTTTCAAGCTCACCTCAATCTCTCTCTCTCTCTCTCTCTCTCTCTCTCCCTCTCTCTCTCCCTCTCTCACTCTGCCCAAAGTCTTCCCGAGGGGGCTTTTAAAGTCTCTTGTTTTTTTTTTCGTGCTACAGGAACTATTACGTTTCGATTGTTCGATCACGGCACCGCGGGTGTGTATGATTCGATTTTTCACTCTCAACTACGGACGGCTAAACTGGCTGGCCGTGTTTGCGCCTGGCGGCAATCGATGCAATCAGGTTTGCGCACGCTTTAATCAAAGCGCACTAGCGGAAAGAGCAATTGACCGAAATGGGGAATGATAAAGGCGCCATGGCTGGACGAGGTAAATGTTTTTCGTTACTGTAGGGGTGTAGCTTTTTTTATCTGTGTGTTTTTGTATCTGCTCTCCATTTACTGCTATTGTGTTGGCACTGGTTGAATAGCAGATGCAACTGTAATGTGCGTGTGTGTGTGGGTGTACCGGAGTAGAAAAACGAGCCAATATTTCCAGCGCGCTGAACAGTGTGGATGAATTGATAATTAAATATTGTAGTTAGTAGTCATGGGAAGGAAGTAAGAATGGCAGAAAAAGACAATAACATACCCTGGGGAAGGGCATGGCGGTGGTTATGTAGTTACTGTTATTAAAAACTAACTGGTAACGACAAAAAAAGGAAAAAAAACAAGAAACATGTAACATGAATGCGGTGTAAAGCCACAACGGTATCGCGATGTCAATAAATCATTGTAAAACATTATCGAAATGAAATGAAATGTTAATAAGAGAGAAGCATCTCTTTTTATCCATTTTTGTTCATGTTTTCCATTGCTGGTTGTGAGCAAGGAAGCGTGTTGCAATTACCGTCCCCAGCTGAATATGGTAATCGTTGGTTTGCATACATTTTGGCGCACAAAACACGTGGTTGCGCGTTTTAAACGAATCGTGGCAAACCGTTAAAATTCGCTCTCTCCATCTCTCGTGCGTGACGCTCGCGGCCAAATTGTGTTTGTGAGTGTGCGGCGGGAGGCTCGCGAGAGGGTGAGCAGCAGATGAGAGCACTCATGAGGTGAGCGATTGCAGTGAGGTACAATTTCACCGTTCTGGCTCACTGACAGAACAGAAGGGGGAGCTTACAGTTTCTTGTGTGCATACTTATTTCACAACTGCGGCGTCTTTATTAAAAACTAATCAAGAATCATACATTTTAAATGCAGCAGTGTGGTTGGTTTTGCTCAAAATTTATTTTTTAACGCTCCTTTATGTTGAAGGCAGCTTCTCGGTGCGTCTTTTACCGCGTGGGATGTATTTGTACTGATGAAAGTGTCTGAGGGTGTGCAATTTACCGGTCGGTACACGTTCAAAACATTTGCATAATTTTGGCGTAAGCGAAATAAAGCCGAAAGAATCACAAGAAAAAAGGACCTGCAAAAAAGTACGAATACAATGAACCATAAAAAAGCGTGTAGCTTTTGACGCCATCACTGTTGCCACGAGCCTTTAATCAATTTAATTGCGGAGCGGCATCTGATTGAGGTGCTTGCTGGAACGTCGTAAAGCGAAGCGGGGCGTTGGGTTGGATGGGGTAGGAATGCACAAATTCCAAGGACCGTTTAGTGTTGTGCTTAACGTATTGGTAATTGAAATGGAAATCAACAGGCCTGGTTGGTGTAATTGAATTTGGAGAAACCCTTTCAATCGATGGGTCCCCGCTTTTAATGCACCTTTCAGGCGTTATCTAATAGGATAATTATGATGTACAGTATCATTGAAAGTTCGCAATTGATGAGGACAGTTGTTTCAGCTAATGGGTGATGAAATATCATTGAAATATGTAAATGAAGGTTTGTTTTCATACTCAAAATTTCAAATATTGGCTTCCATTGAACGTTAGACAATATCCCACATTGATTTTTCTAATTGGAATTGGTTACAAGATTATTCGTATCATTGCTGAAATCTTCAAATATATGTCATATGTTTTATACTTTCATTAAAGATCTTAAATTACAAAAAAAACGATGTATAGTTTTGACATATATTTAAAGAATTTTTATAAGTTTAAGATAATTTTGTCAAAATGCTGCTCATATGCGCCTCACATGACATTTTCCCAGTTTTTGACCTATCGGACCATCCCAGCGCAAGATTGTTATCAAAAAGCTACCGAATGGATTTACATTTTACATCAATCCTATTCACCACATTAGTATGGCATGGCGCTTTTCATCAACCATCGATTCATCCATTCACGGGTGGTGTTTTAAAGGCGACCGTGATCATAATTACACCGCCAGAAGTGTCAATATACACCGTTGTAGAGCATTTTTGTTATCCAGGATCCCTTTGATCATTCCCGGCTGCGTTCTCGTGCACTTTATCAACTCGCCCACCGGCATTTCATCATGCGTGGAATCATATGTGAAGCAGGGCTTCAGCTTAACACATTTTGCGAGTATGTACAATCTAAGGAACATTTTTCAATTAAGGTATAACCCAGCGTAAAGGTGAAGCACAATGTTTTACGCGTTAATGAAGGCTGGCACAGTCACACACGTGTCGGTGTACCCGGCTCGGTTCAGTTTTAATAACATTCCCAACAATTTACCCTGTTGCGCTCTGCATGACCTACCTCTCGCTCGCTGACGCTGACGTTTGGCTGAAAAGAGTAATATGTGGACCAGCGTATAGGGTTCAATGTTTGTGTTGGTGTGGGCAGACATAAAATTGGCCAACGCTACGTAGAGTTTGATGGAGTTTTCCTGCGTACTTTTCCACCGAACTGTTCTAGGTTCGTTGTGGTGGAGGACCAAGGTTTTGACCTTGTTTTTTTTTTGGTTTTCACGCCGTACTCCGCGATTCGATGTACGGACGCGTCCGAAAACCATTGTGTGAATATGGTTTCAATTAAAAAGTGCGCACGTTCGGAAGCCGTCCGAGAGGATTGTTATGATTGAAATGACTTCGGGTTGCAGAGTGCGGGAAAGGAAGCGGTTCGAACCATAGACTAATGACCGTCGGCAATGGTCGTAAATTGGGCTAATGTTTCTAGAATGAAGGGGGCCAGTTGTGCTAAAGCAGCAGCATTCTTTGCTGCGTGAATCATCGGTGAGTGTGTATGTAGGTTGTTGAGCATTTTTACACCATTTCTAAGAAAGCAAAACGAATTTCGATGGGTGTGTTTCCTAGAGCGCAATGAGAACCGTTTGCTGTGTTTTGGTAATCATGGAAAGATATTTTATTTTGCTTAATCTGTGGCTTTTTTTAGACCAGCCAACGGAGCAATTTGATAATGAGTGGATTTGGAGGAAAAGAACATGCATCATTTACTTAGTCATTCAATTTTAATGATTGTAAGCTTTCCGGAGCAACTGAACATCAGATTATAAGGTTATGTAGCATAGTTGGATTTGACTATTAAATGAATTGAATTAAAATGATAATTTCTTTCCATAATATTTATATTAAAAAAAACGTATTCAAAACTTTAATTGCAGTTGTGAAATGTGAAATGGAAAGATTACGTTTATTTCATGTTTGAATATATTGTTAATAAAAATATGTTGCAATTGTGCTGATTTAATATGTAGGCCAGACATGTCAAATGGGCGGCCCCGAGGGTTCTGTATGCTGCTCGTGAGGATACAAAGTTATGAATAATCTAATCTATATTTGAAATAGAAAAGCTTTAGCATTGATAATCTGGATAATATAACGTCCTGCGAAATGATTTTCGGTTTAACAAGTGGTCCGCCGAAAACATGAGTTAGACACATCTGATGTCGCTGCAATGACAACATTAATACAAAACGACTCTTCTCGTGGCGTCAAGTACAACTTTTTGCGAAGTTACAGAACAATCCTCAAGATGAATAATGGCAAATATTCATAAAAAAAGGAACGTGAATTGGATTGTCGATCATACCCCAGCAGCTGTAAGTTTTTTAGACAACTTTAGACAAAAGGCAGGGTTTGTCATCTTTATGTTAAATTTAGACTTCGTCTTGCTAATTGCAGATGTATAGGAATTTGAACATCAGAATAAGTTCCATTGCAAACAGTAGTTTAACCATACGCTCAACGAAAAGATTGAAGTCGATTCCGGCAGCCTTGTGCTAGTTTTCCCAATGCAACCATAAACTAAGCACCAATGTGGCTTACGAACGTGGTTATGTCTCCAAGGCTTAGCGATTATTTGCCATCACATCGAACAGTGCACATGACGAATGGCCTTGTATTTCCACAACACACAATATAAATTGTTGCATTCATGGCACCATGTTTGCGCTTTTTGCTTTATATAAATGCACACACAAAAAGAGAGAAACTAATAATAACGTCATCTCTATGACATCAACGGGTGAAACTGTCGCCATCATTGAAGTGGTCGAACCTGTCATATGAAATCATCAAACCAACCGCTAAGAACAGAGAATGGGGGACATCGATTTAGATCCGAAGTCGTCCCCACCTTATCCTCCCGAGATCTGATCGTTTATGCAAATGAATCGCTATACCATTGCACCGGTGTGTCAGAAGCAGAGCGAGTGTGTGCGTTCGATTATTCATCCGATGCAGAAGGGGACAACCTCGATATAACCCATCACCACCCGCCCGGTAGGCAAAACAACGAGTGACGAGATCAAAAAGGGCTCTCGTGTTGCAGGCCCGCACAGACGTCTAAGACGTCTGAATCACGATGCCGCCCGGGCGATAATTACGAGACATTCTTGCGGGCGATGTCATCAAAGCACGCGGGTCCGCACAAACCGAGAGACCGTGTGCGTGACGCATGTGTGAGTACATGTGGCGAGGTGGCCGAGCGGAACGGCTGAAAGACCCAGTCCTTCAGGGCGCCGGTGGAAGGTCGAACGATTTTCGGGTTCCCTCAACGCAACCGTCGCAACGCACATGTGGCCCCAATAAAAGCAGATTTATTGCCGCTTTCATAGTTTTCACTCGATGTCGCTGGAGCCGCCTGTCCGCCCTGTGTTCTCGCTTCCAATCACATCGTTCCCTCCCGCCGTCTCCTTGTGTCCATGTGTCGACAGTGCGAGACGCACTCCCGGGCGAACTTCCAGGCGTCGACATAATTAGCACACATGTTTTCCGTTCCGGTAATTTCCCAGTGGGAAGATTTATCATTTCCTACCGATCGCATAAATTGGATTAATGTTGCGCAAAATTTCATCGACCTGGAAAGTGTCCGGACACTTCTTGGTGCCTCGAAAGTGTGTCTGTGTGTGTGTAGGTGTGCGGCCGGTTTTAAAGCAAAAGTCTTCCTATGGATCGATAACGATACGCCCGTCCTCCGTCCCATGGTTATGAGTCATGGTCAAGTTTGGTAGTCGTCGGCGTCGTCCTATTTCTAACGCGCACACACACACACACACATACTCATTGTTACTCCCTTTGTCTTGGAGGAAGGTGAAAAGCAATGTCGACCGTCGTCTCGACCGACTATTTTTAGCACGCCGCACCACTCGAGAGGGAAGAAACATCGTTTCCAGAAGATGCTGGCACCACTATCACCTGAGCGTTCCCTGTGGTTTGCTCCGGGAGGGAGGCATTTGATGGGTACCGGGAGGGTGTATGGAGTGTATGTGTGTGTGTGTGTGTCTGTACTGCAGAAAACCGCACGGTGAGCACAGCACTGTCGACTCCATTTGCTAACACTCCATCACACTGCAACCTGAGGATGTTGGGAGTTTCTTTGAATGAACTTCTTTGCATGCACTTGGAAAGCAAGAGCAACATGCCAGCAGCATTGGTTCCACTGGTCCTTCAGCACATTCTTCATCGTCCAGAGAGTGGACCAACAAATCTTCACTGTAATCTGGCTCGTTATCGTATCACTGAATCCGTGTGCTAACCGGGGCCTTGAGGCACCTGCAAGCTAAGAAGTTGTCAGCCTTGTCACATGCAATGTTCTCGATATCCAATTATTACTGTGTGATCTGTAAGTGATTGACCTGTGGTCTTTCAGGAGCCATAGGTGGTAGGTTTTAATGAAGAACTGTCAACTTATGCACATCACTTAATAGAATCATGCGGAATGATATGTATTCTCCGTAAAAGTCGGATTGGATAAGGATGGGAAGAAGATGCCGATTACAATGCCATTCCCAAAACAATGTCGAATGAAGTTCATATTTCGTTTTGCTGATGAACTTTGTGAAGGATTGAATTTGTGTACAACTTCAGGAAGATACAATGCCGTGCCCATTATAATCTTCATTATCCACGTAAGGCTAAAATCAACAATAACATCTGTTGGTATGCATTTTATCTGCTTGTCTGATGCGCTCTTTCTCCATTATATTTCACAATATTTGATGACTTTCTTTTCTTCCTGAGTTGTGGGCTCTATTATTGTAGCCGAAATATACTGTGTTTGTTTCCATCCATGCTTTCAGCGTATGCGAAAGAGCACAGGTGCTGAGTACGACCCGACGTGTGTCATAACATGAACGAGCTCAAATTTCAATCGACTTTCTATGATCTAACCGTCAGCGACAAACAAAACCCCCCACCTTTATCTCTCTCCTACACGTTCTCTCTCTCTGCCTCTCTGCTAAACATACACACCGTTGTAAGCGAATCCACTCGAAACGAGAATGCATCCTCATGCACCCCGACAGAGTGGCACAGCACCGCTGGTGCCATCTGGGTGGGTGGCTTTTAATTTCACCTTTATAACCGTAGAACGCTCTTTAATGGGTTTATATCCTTTTCCTTCCGAGTCATGTGTCATCGGATTGTGTGCTCTGGCAAGCAAATGGATAGCAGGCAAAAGTGAAAGCCGCAACGGTTGCCACCGTACCGTACTGCACCGGAGGTTAATGTAATAAGTGTCTGTGCCGGTGAGAGCATCCGCTCGTTTCGACGATGTTTGTTCTTGGCCAGGATAAGCAAAATTGCCCCCTCCCTAGAGCTAGAGTGTGACACTTTCTGCCGGACAGAACGACTTCAAAGCCGCACGCAGCGCTCTGTTGAATGTGTCCAATTTTTGGGAGCCGAACCCGCACAACCGATTTTTTCCACTCCGGAAGCGCACGCCGGGTCTCTACGCACGACGACGTCTCATTTCGTTTCTGACATTTCATTATGTGGCTCGGTTTGAACCGTTGACATCATCAAAAGCTTTTGCCCTACCCGGTCTTAAGGTAAGGATGGGAAAAAATCTTCATTTGTTTGTTCGCTTTCCTCGTCATCATCATCATCATCATCATCATCAGCTGTTTCTTCCTGGAACGTTCAAGCTGCGTTGCTCGAATCACGGCCGACCGGTCGGGGTTCTGGTCGATTGGCCCACGTACGGCAGGAATTCAACAGAGCGGCGACCCACAGTTAGTGGTCACATTTGAGGGAGTCCCATTTCGCAGTGGGCAGATGAAAAGCGTCGCACTGTTGCTGTTGTGTGCTCGTCGGTGTGGGGGAGCTTTTTTGTCTGCTGCCTCGAAACAAGAACCCTTTTGGTGGTGCGATGGTTCGTACGGCGGAGGCACAAAAACTGCTGACAATTGCGCTTGGTAACCGTACAGAAGGATGAAGCTTGGAGGATTTCAACTCTCTTTCTCGCTCTCTCTCTCTCTCTCGCTCGGGAAAATCTCTTGGGAAACGAGCTTTTACTTCACTGGGCTCGCTTCGGACAGAGTGTTACTAGGGGGCGTTATCTTTGGAATCGAGAGTGAAAAGGAGATGTTTTTTTTTTGCTCCAGGAAAAGTGTTCCCATTGATAGAACCACAACGTTCCTTACACGGGTATAGAAAAAGTGATGAGTTTACACGTTCCCTGGCACTTTGGTGGCTATGAAAAGCACACAGGTCCGGTGATTCATTTGTTCGGGTACACTTGTCAATGAAATAACCATTTCATCGTGACAGTTGGGACATGCATTATGGGGAAAAAGTGTTACGATTTGAGCGGCCGTCCAGTGTGCCTAGAACGTGTATAAAACGCGCTAATTGAATAGATCGACTGGAATGATGGGGCGCTTGTCTGTGTGGTCAAGCTGATAAATGTGTGTTTATTAAAATTACACTGACATTTAAATTGAAGCTCGTAACCGAGCATAGTTCATATGAAGCTAATAGAATGAATTTCATTGAATTAATATTGCTAAATCCAATAATCGCTTTGAAGTGTCCGAGAATCGTTTTGGTCCTCGCACAATCGAATCGAACGCTTTGAAGTGTGTGTTTTTCTATCACTGTGAAAAGCGCTACAAATTCAATTTTGGTTTATAAATTGCGCTGCATGTTTGCAAAATTATGTGAAATGACGTTACTACTTTAACAGCTTTCACTTGAACAGCCTAGCTTGTGAAGATCAAACACATACTTTAGTATATCCAAACTGCCGGTCAAGTTTAGTATAGTACAAACGATTTAAATTTCTCTTGAACTTTTGTTTAAATTTGCCCAAATCATTGCAGTTTATCGGCTTTGATAGACATCATGCATCAAAAGCAGCATCAAAATGTGTAACGAATCTTAAAAGCAGTATTTTGACCATTTAAATTGTAATATGCTATTTTTTGCCTAAGCTGAATTGTTTAGCTGGCGTAAAGTAGACTTTAATAAGTATATGGTTAAGTAGTGTACACTGACCATTCAATCCGATGATCGATCCGATGTTACTGATGCATGGATCTCTGCCAAATTGTAAATATCAACAATATATGTTCAATTAAGGGATTTATGTTTATAATACAGTTTTTTTGTGAATTAGGATTTCTTATCACATCAAATCACAAATAGCTCAGACGTTCTGGTTGTTTACTTCTGAGAAAAATTCGACAAACACCGTTTCTTATTACTTACTTGTCTACTTAAATATGTGACGCTACAATCGTTTTGCGGTCATTGAAAATCCCGCATACAGGAGTATGCGAAGTCTTTTTTTTTCGTTTAGTGTAAGAGTTCTTGCTTAAGGTAGTGCGGTGTTAACACCAGCTTAATCGTTTGAATTTGAACCACTTTCACAGGCTTTATTAAGTATTTGTTTCTTGTTGATTGATTAAATGTAAAACTAAAACTTGTTCTATTGATTCCTAAATTATTAGTATTTGTTTTTGCCTTACTTTTTATTTTATTTCAAATCTAAGCATTCTTAAAATCCGTTTTCCACTGCTGCTCTAGGGTCGATGTGTTCCGAGAATAAAATTGCACTTTACGATTGTCGCCCGGTGTTACGCAAACTGCCCATTACACTGTCCATGTGTCACCGCTTGTTGGACTCACTCTCGCTCACGCGCTCTCTCTTTCTCTCTGTTTCTGTGTTTTATTTTTTCGGTTCACTTTTCCCACCGCCCGACCCATTACGCTTCAGCATTGATCGTACTGAATCCAATCCATGCTGCTCGATTTAACGGACGACCAGTTCCGATTTCGTATCGGGCACACTGCTTCCACCCAATGCCATCGACCCTGCCGGACAAAACGGCACCCGATTGTTCCTGTTTTCCCATTACACTTTAAAAGTGGAGTCCGAGTGAGTTGACGATACGACGGCCGCGGCTTGCAGGTCCGACAATAAAATAATAAAATATCCGCAACGGTCGCGCACCGGCCGGACGGATGGAACGGCGCAACGGGGTTTTCGGTTGGTTATCCACTATTGCAATATCAACCGGACTGAAGTTCGCTTAATGACACGCCAAAACTACCCTCCAATATGTGGCACGTCGTTTTACTGGGACAGTTTACTGGCCTTGCAGGAGAGCCGGAAAAATCGACTGACCCTTTTCCCCTGTCACGACGGTGGCTATTCCTGTGAGGTAATGGAAATGGTGGAGAGGCAGTGAAAAATTGAGCCACAAAACGGTAGACGAAAGTCTGACCGCCCGTGCTCACCGGACACATTTAAATGGCTTTAGGCGAGATCCGTTCCAATCCGACTGCTGGTCGTGCGGCTCGCTGGCAATGGCCGTGCTGGCAGTGGTGGTGTTATATGATCTCTTGTTTTGCAGCGTGTGATTCTCAAGAACGCACCGGGTGTGAGTGTCTCGCACCATCGGTACGACACGATAACAAACCGTAAACATGTAATTTTATATTTTATTGTCTCTCTTTCTCCGTTATTGTTTTTTGTTCGCCCATATTCTGCCTTTCCGCTTTTGAGCGAGAGTTTTCCTCGGCCTCCTGCGGGAACCATTGTCAGTGGCTAGACTTTGGTCCGCTCTTTCTGCATTTTGCGCTGCTGGCTGCAGACGGTTGCAGGTGCAGTTTTCCGCACGCACGGTAAACAGGCCGACACCACCGGGCAAGGGGAAATATGGGATGGAGTGGGGGGTGTAACCCAGACCACAGGCTTTACATGACACCCAGACGGACAAATTTGGGTCCAATGAGGAAGGAAGGATTGGTGCAGTTATACGGCTGACCACAGAAACATGGCTTGCGCAACTTCCGACCGGTTGGTGTGGTCATGTGTGTGCGTGTGTGTGTACTCTTGTCGCTGTTTTTGGATAGATTTTCAACCATTTTTCCGACCCGTTCGTTTGTTAAGATATGTATTCTGTCTGTCTTTTCTTGCATTACGCTTACGCACACACACACACACACATCGTATTTCTAAGCCGTATGTATGCTAAGAGTTCATTCCACCCGTTACCACCCAGAACCGACCGACCGAGTGAAAGTGTAACGAACTTTTCCATTTCCGTTCTTTGCCTTGTTTTTCACCGGATTGGCTCGCTTCGAGTAATGCGATCTGGCTGGTGAAATAGAAACCGCAAGCTAGCCCCATTCTTAATGCACGGCTCGGGTGGGGGAGAAAACACCGACGCAACGGCGATGCACCTGGAGCTGGGCTGCAGCAGACGCTAAATCCGATTTTGGGCCTCGATCCCAGGTAGAACAGTGGCCTGCTGCCAAACGCACGGAACTGCAATGGGGGAGCACATTGGTGCTAAATATTAATTATATCTGGCACCGTTGTAAGCGGTGCTAATGTGACCTCATGCTCGTTTCAATGGCTCACTGTGGGTGAAGTTTGCACGTTTGCGTTGGTGAGGTATGAATTATTATATGCTTTTAAAGTGTTGTTTAGTAGTTAGGCGTGTTCGGATGGGCTTTTCTATTTATAAAGACACCAAGGAAATAGATGCATATCTGTATTAGTTCTGATAGATAATTTCCTGATTATATTAAAAACAAAATCCCTAAAAACAGCAATAACTGATAAAAAACGTAGCCTATTGAAGTGTGACAAAAGTCTACGATTTTGCTCTGTTTACCTTAATTTGCTTTTAGTTCTTATTGTTGATGGAATCGAGATCAGATTGTTAGGGATCTGGCTTGCGATTGATTCGTGTTTGTCCCCTATTTATTGTTTATGTAAAGATTAATGTTAGTCTTTAGCAGTGTATAGTGTATCTCTCCCTTGTTGCAATCTCGTTATTGTTTCGTTAATTTATTTATATTTTATCTAATATTTGTTTTATCTTTTTTCGTCTTTTATTAATTTTTATTGGTTTTTGTTATATTTCAGAAATTTGCTATTTTAGTGTTATTTGAATTGATAGTTTACTAATATCGGGCTTGGTGTTGACCATAAACCAACATACCTCATTTCTTATGTGAAAGAGAGAGAACAATTTGATGAATATTTAAAATAGTTTTAAATTTATCAATTATAAGATTTTTGATATGTTTGTTTCGTTATTAAAATTGTCATTATCTTATTAGAACTGGTTTAGCTTAAATTATCGATATCTGATGTTAATAATACGAAAACTCTTACCTGAATTACTTATTTCTTTTGTGCACCATACAAAAAAAAATAATTTGATTTAATTTAAAAATCTAAACAATTAACGCATACAAATATCAAATGTTTAATTTGCACATTTATTGTTTTCCCCTCTGACCGCATATCTCTCTCTCCTCTCAAGCAGGCCTAGCGTTTGGGTTGTGCAATTTCTCTCACATACAAAAATTCCACTGCCTCCCGTGCTGAGTGTCTCACGCGTGAGATCGGCGAGCCAAACATAAACATTGACCACGCGGTTGCTATGCTGGTTGCTATCATACCGCCCGGTGCTACTACAGCCGGCATTTTTAGCATCACGCTGCATACCACTGCTTCCGTCGAACCACCAACTCCCCGGTAGGTCGTTTGCTCCACCGAACACGGAGGAGCCGGTTCCGTTTGTACTCCGCTCTGTTGAGCGCTTATTCTCCCTCAAACCTAACTCAGCTCTCTGGCCAATCGCTCTGAGTGGCTTTGAATCGACACAAAACGTACGAAAACCAAATAAAAGTTGCACGATATTTATAATCCAAACTGCAACATGCGGGATGTTATTGATTGAAATGATGTAATTGATAAAAATAAGTGTCTCGTTATATGGTTTCGTTTGATTGAAATAGACGTTTGAATAGATGATACTGTCAAGTGCTCTCCTTATCAACCGATTCTCCGACTCCCGCTTTTGTGCGCTCTCTCTCTCACGCTCTCTTCTCACACAGCAGCACTCATTTCAAAACGCACCAAAACATTCCGTAGCATAAAGCGCTCGGCACGGCACCGTTTCAGTACATCTTCATCCACCGTTGCGGTAGGATCCTGCTGTAGTGCCATCTGCATATAGCTCTCTTTGCGTGTGTTTTAACCAATTCTAGCTGTTCGGTCGAGTGCTGGTACGTACGTATAACGGGCTCGACCTCCCCTGAGGGTACCAGTTCGGTGCCTAGGGAAAGAAATCGTCTAAAACAAGCGGCGTGTGAAAAAAAGGCAACGATAATCCGACAGTTGCGTTTCCGGCTGCCGGTGTAGATGGGAAAAATCAACAGAATGGTGTATATCGTGGAAAATCGAGGGCCGGGCACAATCATTTCCAGCGCGCGTGTTCCATTCCCTCACTAAATTGCAGCACATGTCATGTCCATTACCGCCCTCATATGCCTGCCGCTTTGCATCGGTCAAATGCTACACCAAATCCTCCGTCCGTTCTTCCGAGCACAGGGGCCTTGCAAAAGTGAAATTTGACTGACGGCAAAAGTGAACTACCAGTGTGTGTGTGTGCGGATTTGTGTTTGTGCAGTGTTGTGTAGTGCAAATGTTTCTGGCGCCGTACGTACCACACTGTGTGTACAACTACTGTGTGTGTGTCTGTGGGGATGGCGCGGACATGAATTGGCTTCACTGCATGATTGCATGTTTTCCATCGTGTTTTCCGGCTGTAGCGCGCGGTTTCCCGATTCTGCCTCGATGATGTTGCAAGTTGTCTGTTGGCCTGGCGGGTGCCCAAACTGGGAGTGAAAAACAGGATACGCTCCCAATGGATTGATAAGATATGGACTGTCGGTGCCTGGTTGTGGAAGAAAGTGGATGCGCGGGAGAAGCCGTCATGCTTGTTGTTCGATTCGTCAATGTGTTTTTGTTGCTGCGTGAATGTGTGCTTCAATCCGTTGTGTATACCGGAATCGAAATCGGAACAGAAGGAGAAGCCCATTCTAACGGTGGACTGGCGGAGTGGAATTCGAATGGAAGGAAAAATTAACTTCCAAACCCAAACGCCTCGTGCAGTGGTTTGTTCTTCGCTGCCACGGAAGCAATTCTCACGTCCATTCTTGGTTCCGGTTGCTCATCCTGTGTCCTGTGTGGTGGCTGCCCCTAGTCATGGTGGGGAGGGAAAGGAATTAAGGCAAAAGAAAAACATGATTCTTAGCGTCTTGCTGAGTGTACACTTTTTCTTCGACACAGCGCTGTGTAATCAAATCGTGTCCGCATGTAATGTGAAATTGCCTGCGAACGAAAGGTGTGGGGTGAGCGCTGGCAGTTCCTTCATTTATCCCTGCATGTACCGAAGAGTGGGACAAAGAACCCAGAGGAGCGAAAAATGGAAGGAAGGAATTGTAATCAAAATCCCAAATATTCTTGGCCGGGCCGTTTCAGATAGGCCCAAATGTGTGGAAATGGCAATCTTGGCGTGGGTCCGTTGTGTGCACTCTCCAACACACTTCCACCACTCCCCTGCGAACTGAATCAATTTTTCCGATGAAAGCAAGACGTAGCAGCAGCAACGGCAGCGGCGCAGCACTTTATGTGTTGCTCGTGGAAATTAATTAGAGCAAGGGAGGCAGAAAACAAAAACTTGCAAGAGCGCAAAATGCTGCTCATCAACCATGCATGTGCGGAAGCCTCTGTCCGCTTGCCCCAGACGACGCCAATGTCCCGTCGTTTGCCGGTTTTGGTCGGGCGGAATGTGTTTCGTCGTCTGTCCGTCCGTCGCATCGGTGTACCGTTGGCCAGTGTGCGCACTCACGCACTAGATGTACAAACATCCTGATTTTACCAAGCGAGAGAACGTGGGAAGGCTTTCTATGTTTTGATTCTATTTCCGAGACGAGATTGATAATAATCTGCTTGCCCCGAGTGCGTCTGGGCAACGCTTGGGGAATGGTTAGCGCTATGAAAAGTTGGTTGGCGCATGATTTATACGGATTTTATACGTGCCGTGCGGTTGAGTTGTTTTTTTTTATAAGGGCAGTGGGTGCCAAATGCTTCTAGGAAATATAGTTTTTCTTTTGTGAGCTGCGATAAATTATTCTGGATGTGTTTAGGATTAAGCAAATACTCTAGAAAATAGACATTTTGTCACATTATTCATATGTTTAACATTTTCAAAGTAACAAAATTATTCACCTTTTTTTCATATTTTTAGTATAAAACACAATCTAAAAATATCTCTGAAAAACATGAGAACTTTTTTATTATTTTTGGCTATTATTTCTAAAAATGTTGACCGTTTGCTACGTTATCCTTTCAAAGCTAGTTTATTAGCAAACATCAAACTATCATTAAACTTTTTAACCGGTCCTTCTGGCCCCCACTGCACCTAACGCACTCGCGTCGATCGAAAACGACACTTTCGCGCTCGTTCCGATGGTATTTTCATTTAAAATGTATTTCCTTTTCCACCACAATCCCGGCCGGCCACCAGAATGTTCGCTCGCCCCTCGTTTCATCTAATTTTATTCCCACTTGACGCGATTTTCCCTGTGCGGAGCGGAAGATTATACACTCAATCAGTTTTTCGCGCCTTATTTCGAGCGGGCCCGCTACAATGTTTAACGACCTGGACCGGACTCCGGGCGAGTGCGAAAACGAGTGCAATCGATGATAGAGTTATGACTCACCGCGTCTGTCTGTGGCACAGCGTGTTTTGTTGCACTGCTTAATGAATGTCTCTAGTGGCGTGAACGAAGTGGAAAAAGCTCCGGTTGGAGGTTGAAAATGCAAAATCCCTCAACCAGTAGAAGATAGAAATGAATGTTACAGCAATAGAAATACCCGTTTATGTCTGCGGTCTCTCGCTCCGTACGGCTAGTGATAAGTGAATGTTGATTCATGGTGTGTGATACGATGCGAAAAATAATCGTTGAGTGTTTTCTGTTTTTGAATATTTTTGTGTTTTATAGCGTAAAGAAAGTGAATCATTAAAGTGAGCCAGTAGGCGGCATTCATAGCTGCCGTTTTGTGGGATTTCTTTTTTTTTCGGAGTGAAAATAAATCCCAAAAGACACACAGCGCGCACCACCCGATCCGGATAGAAAACCACCAATCGGATTGGATTAAAAATAATAATAAAAAAAACGCAAGCGCCCTCACGTAACCCACTGGTCTGCTCGCACGTGCACTAAGCGCCGTGCAACGTCATCGTACGTAATAGTGAACGAGCAGCAGTAGTGGCATCAGCAGCAGCAGCAGAACAAAACACATCCCACCAGTCGGTGCCGGACTTTGTGTGTGCTCCACGTGGCCAGCCAGCTGTTGTTCCATTCGCTGGGGCTGGACTGGTGTGCGCCATCGCGCAGATAACGCTCATCATTCGGGCGCAGAGGCAGCGGTTCGGGCAGCTCGACGGCAGCGGCAGGCAACGGAAGTGCATCGTCGTAAATGCTGCAATGAAGTAAGTAGCCGGCGACACTAATCTGACAAATCGCTTACTGAAGGAAATAATCAGCACAAAAACAGACGACCAAACGAGCAGTCGTGCGCGGATGAGAGGCAAAAAGTGATCTTCATTTCTCGCTTTTCCTGCCGCCGCTACCGAAAACAACAAATGCGCGGGGGGTTGTCGATGTTGTTTTGTTTTTTGTTTTTTTTTGTTTTTTTTTTAACTGCATTTCCCTCATATTCTATTCTATCGCTCTCACTCGCTCTGTAATAAAACACCTCGTCCGGTATCCTGTGACGTTGGTAACTGGGCTGTTGTTTGCTTTTGCTTTCGGCGATGCTCGATTGGAGTTTTCCACGGTTCCCAAAAAAAATCGAATAAAAATGGATGATGGGCTCCAGAAACAAAAGAGAGGAAAGGACAAAATGCCCTAATGCGATTAAGTGAAGGGTTGCCGATCAGGCAAGCTTTGCAGGGTGCTACGGAGGCGGACAAAAAAAAGGATAACAGTGGGGGCGGTACTTGGTGCATTGAACGTTAGCGTCGTTTGTTTCACAGGTTAGCGAAGGTTTAGTGGTATTTAGTTGATTTAATATTTTATTGTTATTTTTTATAAGACTGCGCTATAAAATATTTGGCACAAAAAAAAAATACTTTTTAATCTGTTTTCTGTTGACAAACTCTCTCTTTCTCCCTCTCCCTCTCTCTCTCTCTCTCTCTCTCTCTCTCTCTCTCTCTCTCTCTCTGTCTCTCTCTCTCTCTCTTTCTCTCTCGAAATCAACTAGTGCTGAAATTATTATGTGTTGTTTTAATAATACATTACAAAACTCAATTTATTTTTGTTTAAACATTTCTCTTCTCCAACAAAATGTTCTTTTTGCTGTCTGTTTATACCGTTTTGAACTTTTTTTTTATTTTGTTATCGCACATGACTTATAGAAAAAGTACTTGCCGACCCATTAATCATAGCATAGCATGTGACCGTTTGCGTTTGTGGTTTCACTTGAGCATAGTTAACCGCAAATGGCAAGTCGTGTGGATCCGTTTCTGCTAGAACTAATCGCACAAGACAAGCACATCCCCATAAAAGACCGTGTGAAGTAATTTATCATGATTTCTCCAGAACCCCGGGAAGGCAGCAGCACTTGAGTTTGGGTGGGTTTAGTATTTTGTTTTTTTCAATTCCCCCAATTCGCACGAAACGATACGGTGAATAATCCTCTCCATCGGATGTCTTGCGGGAAATGAAATGCTATCCCATTTCGACCCCGAAAAAAGGCTCCATCGACCGGCTGAACTAATTGCTGGCAACGATTACGGTAGGCCCCCACCCCCCAAACTCTGGCCGTGTGTAGTGTAAAATGGTGTGAACCAGAGTGGATGCTCCAAAACTGTGACCGCCATCGCCGCCACCCCGAGATATGTATGGGTGCAATGGGTGGAAAATGTTCCAAAAAGTTCAAGACCCTCCCTTCCCGCATCAAACCACAAATTTGCTGCTGCCACCCGGTTCTCGGTCCACGCTCTCGCATCCCGTACGAACGAACGAATGATACTGTTTGACGTTGACTTTAACTACTCGTGCGATCGAAGCTGCCCGTACAGCGGCATGGGGCGTATGGGGTGGAGCGTGAAAAAAGTGCAGCGCAAAGAAAACTTTCACCCTTGCCGCCATTCTGCTCTGCTCAGCTCTCGTAAACGGAGCTGGAGTGGTTTTCCGGACGGAATGTGCGCGGGCAATAGTTTCCACAACGTTTCCCAGCGGCTTCCACCGACAAACCTACTGCTGGAATCTTCACTAACCATCTTTACGCGGGAAGACATTCTTGCAAGACAGCACACCCGGTGTGGGCCGGTGGTGCCGGCGTTGCCTGCTGAACCCTGCAAGACTTTTCCGGGTCTTTCGACCTCTCCCCCGACCGGCCGTTCGTGTGCGCCGGCATTTGTGTCACACAGTGGTCAACCAGCAAGCAGCTGTGCGCGCGCCACACCGACATCCGTTGCCAGAAAGTTTGATGCTGCTCTTCTCTCTCTATCTCACACACACACACACAGTCGCAAGGACACACTGTCACAGAGGATTTCTTTCTCGCCACGCATTTCCGGGTGTTTGCTCGAGTTTAATCTTTAACTCACGGCACGTGACAAACTGTGTTACGGTGGCGGGCGCGGCACAAAGGGGTGGCATTTTTTGAACCCCCCTTTTTTGCCCAGCAAGTGCAACATGCTGCTGCTGCGTTGTCTTCGATAACTGAGTACTGCAAGAGAGGAAAGCGCTTACGAGCATGGATTAATTTTGGATGGCTGAAAGTACATGACCTGCTGTCCGTTCTACGCAGCTGTTGGTTTGGAAGTGGCAATTGAAATAAAGCAGATATGTTTGAATGGAGAAAGTACTGTACGGGCATTAAGAATGTGCTGTATTGGGATAAGTGTGAGGAATTTTCGTAATTAAAGTTGAGGCAATCCTATCGTGGAGACTAAATGCTGTGTGATACTCAATGAAGGATATTTTTGAAAGAGTTTACTTTTTATTTATTGTATAAATATCTTGCATTATGTACCAGTACTGGTACAGTTCGTAACACATTTTTCTTACTCTTGGTGCACATTTAAAAAAGGGAGATTTGAATGACAAATGGGTTTTATTTGTTGCTTCATGTTCTCGGTTGATTAACATCATTGTCGTAAAGGTTTTTTACGGTATTTTCCTTGTAACAAAAATATTCAAACAGTATAATATTTTAACCATACCTGTTTCTGTCCAATATCACTATCCCTCAAGTCAAGCAGCGGTCGTAGGAGCAGAAATGGAGAAACTTTTCCAATCCTGCTCGGGCGAACATCGTGTTCCCAGCTGGCGTACCTTCTCGTTCACCTCGTACTCCCCTCAACGGCATGTCACCAGATTTGCGCAATTTTCTATTATCGATATCATCCGAAGATCATCGCCGGGAAGCATTTGCCGCCATTTGCCATGGAAGTTTTTTGTTTGTTTTGTTTTTGGTAGGATGTTTTCGGACCCAATCTCTCTCACACACACACACACACACACACACTCATACCACAGCAGTACAGCACGCCATCACGAAGGCATTCCGTGATGCTAGTCATTCGTTGACTTTTACCCGGCACACGCGACGCCAGAAAGCATGTTCTATTCTGGCTTCAAACTTTCATTTCGTCCTTTTCTCGGACTTTTTTTCCTTTTTGTTCTTTCCTTTCGTTGAGCTGGCATGAAGTTAGTTTAGTCCCGGCATCAGAATTTTGCAAAAACCCACATCACGACATCGCTAAGAAATGGCTAGTAGTTTGCGCTGCCGACAACGGCGAGGCTGAGATCTTCCTTTACGGCAGGCATCTTTGGACGCAGATCAGTGCCAAAGAAAAAAAAAATAAAAGGAACAAAAATTTCAATTTGTGGAAAAGATTTCCACCCTGTGAGCCAAGGACGGCAATTGGCAGTCAACGTGGAAACGCTTACTGGCACGCTGAGCTTACAAAGCAACGGTTTGTTTTACAGGAAATCCTGTGTGCGTCAGCTATCCACCAGGGATCGATTCTTAGTTTTTTTTTGTTGGAGTGTGTCAGAGGCAAGCAGGAAAGGAAACAGCTTGGGAATGCCTCGCGTTGAGCCAGCGAATCATTTCCAACCGACGCACCCGCGCTAGCACGTTACGCTTGGCTGTAAGGACTTGAAACATCATCCTTCCAGGCAAGTGGTAACTCCTTGCACGACAAACTTTGAAATTGGTTGTGTATCGATGTCTGTGCTTTTCATGCTCGTCAGCGGTGAAACAGTGCCTCGGCGTGTTCTTAACATCACCCTCACAGCATCAGCACAGCGTTGAAATAATAATCATTTCTGTTCGAGCGGAACAGCCGGTAAGTACGCAGCCAGTCTCGCACCGTCAGCTACTAGGCGCTTCCATTATCTAGCCGAAGCAACTGAGCCGATCAGAGGATTTCCACTATTGAAATGTTCTCGCTATCTGTCGGCACATTCAGCAAGCTGGTTGCTGCTTCACAAAGGAATCTATAAAACAGCTCATTAGCAGCGGGCAGATGCTTGCAATTTAGCAGTTACTTGCTATCGACTGCTTCATCAATAACAAATGGTTCGTGGCGGCTTATGGGGTAGAGCTTCGTTGCAGCCCGCACCGATCTGAGTTATTGTTTCATGTCGGAATGATAGTATTTGCCCAAAATGAAAAGCAACATACCACTCGTTTGTGTTCGTTGGGTTTATTCACAGTTGGCAAGATGATACAGCCTGTCATGGGAATACCTTTCCTGATGATTCCATTTCTGATAGAGCTTTCTGATCGTGTGTCAAAGCTTTAGAATACTATTTCGGAGGAAAACGACTATCTCGAAATTCTGAAACGAGGTTCAATCTAGTATGGTAGATCTTTAAATGGTTTATATTTTATCTCCCACTCATGTGTTTTGAAGTTTCGCATCTCGAGCGAACGTAAGGTTTGTCTCCTAAATGCTACCTTTAAGCAATCTTACTGCCCAAAACTGCATACCAAATATCCAGTTTGATCGTATCTTGTGAAGATTATCTCGTTATTATTATCTGCATACTAGGTTTTTTTGTTTAATTATGCCCTTTTTACATTCTTGGAAATGGTCCGCACCCAGAATGTTTCAACCAAATTTCAACAAAACACCCAGTTTCAGCTACGGACAACGCTTCAAATCGGCCTTTAGCAATAATCCACTTATCCCGAAGTGAAGAAGTGCTACTTGCAGGGGCGTTGCTTTCGTCGTTCCAAATTTCTATCCCTCGTGCTCCATTAGTTACGTACCCGGAGCACTGGGGAATGAAAGTACAGTCCACAGGGCAGGAATACGGCGTTCAGGAGGGTTTGTTTTTTTTTTGTTGTTGTTTGAAACCAAACCCGAAGCCATGGTTCATGTCTCGGTAGATTAGCGCACTACCTAATCGGATCAGAGTGCTTGGGAATGGGAGCTTTCCATCAAACACAGAGTGCAATGGTGTTACGGTAACGCACCTACTCGAAGGGAAGCTAAACGGGCGGCTTAGCCCCTGTTCGGAAGGTTGTAATATGTTGCAAATTATTCTACACGAGCGGGCACGCTTGAGTGAGGGTGAAAGCATCCCTGCTTTCTGAGGGAGTAGAGATGTTGAGAACATCTCGATACAGTGATGTTCGAAATAACAGACAAGAAAGCTACTTTAAATTTAAGGCTTTACATGTTTATTCAAGGCATCTTATTTCTCGATGACGAATGTAATCGTTTCTAGATTTGTCAAATTTGTGTGGATCTTGAATTGAATTTTGCCGTTTTAGCTATTCAAATTTAGAAATGTTTTCAATATACAGTGGAGCGCCGTTTATCCGGGTACCTTTTATCCGGCTTTCCGTTTATTCGTGCTGTTGAGAAATGACAGTTCAATACAAAGGTGACATTGCGTTATGAGGAGGATATTTGAAAATGCGGTTATAAGAGCACA
>KI919604.1:0-32799 GCA_000473525.2 Anopheles melas | reverse complement strand
TCTCTCTCTCTCTTTCCCTCTCTCTTTCTTTCTCTCTCTCTTTCTCTCTCTCTCCCTCTCCCTCTGTCACTTGACCTCCCGAGATTCAAGATCGTGGCAGAACGCGATAGAGCGCGATAAAGAAGCAAGACACGACCGATGCACGCGGTACGTTGAGTGATTTTAGCCACACCACACCTATACAGGGGTTTCCAAGTCACTCACGAATGTGCACATTATTATTCACCCCATCCAAGATGTTTTTCAATAGTTTTCAAACTGTGTATTTGATTCCTAATGAAATTTCAGCTTCGCCACATGATTTTCAACACATAACAAAGAACTATAAAACTCATCATGCTGAAGAAATTAAACATTATTATGAAGGAAATGAAATATCAGATTGACGTGGATTAACAATTTGCACGCGCTGAATAACAATGTTTACCTTCGAAAGTGACATGGAAAGCCCTGTAAAGGCTGCCATCACCCATCGCACACCCAATTATCAAATTCGGATTTGTTTTGACTGGTGCTTGTGGGCAGAAAGACGGCTGGAGCATGCCCGGGGAAATGAAGATGTAACGGCAGGAACATCATGCTCGTGGCAAGTGGCTAGCTAGCTAGCTATATTTGTGCCTGCTATCGTGTTACATCCCTTCAGCGAGGCCAGACTACCCGTTCGCTACTATTCGTGGAAAACATTCCCACACACATGAACACAACCGAGAAGGAAACGAAACACCAGACGCGATGCGATCCCTTCCCATAAGCCACATGCTGTACAAACACACCAGACCTACAGCAACAACTGAGTAACAATTACCTGAGACCCGGCGTTGAGAATGAGCCACGCGACGATCACGATCGCGCATGGACGCACTAATGTTTCAGCACCTCCCAAGCGACGACACAATACTATTTGCCACCGTCATCATTATGATCACTTTCACCCCCCCCCCCCCCTCTTGCTTTTTAGGTTCATTATAAAGCAATTAATAAGGAGATGCTTTTAAATTGGCGAGAATTGCAATTCCTGAGATTCTACACGGCTGCCCAGTCGTCATCATTTAAAGGGGCGTACAACTGTCGCCGTACGGTATGAGCATGTGAATGTTTTGCTATTGGCAGCTACTAGGAGCTAGTTCCCGGCCCACGTTGTTACTATCGCTGCCATACTGGCGACAGACGCCAAATGTACGTTTCGGTGAATGTAATCGAAACGGCGGCATGTTATGGTACGGTTCCTTTTTTAATTTCGGCACAAATTAACCTTGTGGGAGAAGTTTTTTACGTGTGCCAAAACAAACGGATGCCAGGATGCTTGGTGATTAATTGTTCAACCAGAAGGATCGCGAGGATCGGCATTCTTCAGCAAACTGTACCATCGCCTCATTTGTTGTGAAACAGTCTAAGCCATAATCATACTGTTACGAAAAGGGCAGCAAGTAATTGAAGCAATTATTATCCATTATTTTATCGACAGGTGTGTCTATAGTCATAGCACGTGGTATTATGGCGCATCATTTTATAAGATAACCCTAAAGGCTGCTCATAAACGCACCATGTATCGATATCCTGCGCTACTGCCGCGTGCTTGGCCAAAGCAAGCACGCTTAATTGAAAATCAACTCGTCGTCTTTTCTTTGCGCTATAACTTTTGTATCACTTTCAATTCCTTCCGTTTCTTCCTCGTGCTATTATAATTTCGACTAGGAAATGTGTGTGTGTATCTGTGGATCCCAACGGTAACAACGGACACATGGGTCTTATTGGATGTCGGTTGGTTCACTTGTCTATACACTGTTGTAGCACAAGCTATCCGATTTCGAATAAAACATTTATTCGGCCGTGTGTAACGAACTTCCAAAAACTGATCCGCTGCTCTTGCATCAGTGGCCAAAAGCTGCATTTCCTCGGCTTGTTGTTACCTCATGGTGGTGTTATCTTTCACCCGAGGGTGGATTCGATCGGCTGGAAGTAAAAACGAATTTCATTAAGATGAATTATATTGAAAAACTTCGCCTCCGCCAACCGTCGCTATCCTCTTCCTAAATCAATACAGGAAGAAGCTGAGCTCTTAACACGGTTACTCAATCGATTACACCCTCTCGTCAAGTTTCGTAACCTTAAGCATCAGGTTGACTTGGAGCAGTGACATTCTTCAAGTTCATTGTCCAAATTACTAGTAGCAGGTGCATTCTGGAAAAGCATTACAGTTAAATGCCACCCTGGTTCGTCGGCGCATGACACAGAGGCCTATTGCTAAAGTCTGTCAGTGACGTAACAACATCCTCGTATATCCCATGTAACAATAAACACTATTACTAGCCCATTAATTAGAGTAACTCAGCGAGAACTCGCACAACCTCCTCCTCGATCACACTCGCAGTCTATTTCGCTGTCAACACACATACAGGTTGTAAATCATTAAAAAAATCCATAATCCAAGACAAAGGCGATAAACCACCTGCAGGATGCATCACAGCATCCTCCGAGAACGTGATTGAGCACTGAGAGCAACTCCCATCTTTCACGTTGTTGTGTTACACCCGTAATTATCGTTTGCGACATTTCTGGTCAACCTGGAACCTCGCATCTCGTATGGGACGAGTTTGAGACGTGGGAAGAACGTTATAACCTGTGCATTGGGTGGTGCGAGAGGATCGTTGGACGCCAACAGGATGGTTGAAGCGTGGCACGTGAGTGTCGCTTCGGTATTGTATGGCTTTAATTGACCAAAGTCGTCATGTCGGGACGTGTTATCGCTCCTTAGCACTACCGGAGTAGTGTACGTAAAGGGCGGTTCATTGATGAAAGTTCATTCCTATAAGATACCGTTGAATAGCTTTCGTGTGAGAGGTCCAGCAGATCAATTGGGGCATATCTGGACACACCTTTTAAGGTATTCAAATTTGTCACATAGAATGTTATTAATTACAGCATTCGGAGAGGAAAAAATATCAACCAAGGACCCGGTCGCCGCACACTTATGCAACAATTGCACAACGACCGCCATCGGATAACCATTACCCAACTTACACACACGGGCCCAAGTGGGCCTCATACAAAGTTGTAGAGTCGTGTTCATAATCTCAGGCCGCTAAAATCCCCATGACACACGGGAACTGGCGAGGAAGCGAATGGTTGAATGATTTGCTATGCGCTCTGGAGCTCTGGAGCTCTGGGATTTTGGGTTTACGAGGCAGGATTAAGTATCGGTACTTCACTACTTGGCTATGGGTCGTGTCTTCCCACACACAAACAAGCACCCACCCGGTCGTTTAAGAGGGTAATTCGTAGTGAACAGTCAATAAGGAAACTCCACACTCGCCGGCTGGGAGATGGGATATGATGTAAAACACCGCCACTGCCAGCATCAAACGCAAATGTGTGTCGTTCGAGTGGCTTACACCATATTACAACCGATCCCTGTAAAATCTATTCGCATAAGAGCATGCAACACACACAAACACATGCATCCACGTGGTAGGCACACGTAGCTAGATGCTGAGTTACTTTCTTCACGGCAAAAACGCTTCGAGTGCAAATTAAACGACCTGACGTGCTCGGTGCACCTGAGTTCCATAAATCTTTTCTCCTGGTGCCAGTCGCCATCCAGCCAGCCAAGTTGGAATGAGGATGCTTAAACTGCATCTCTAGGGTAGCCTCGATTACTTGGTGCGACAAGTAGCGTGAGCGCTTATAGCCGGAGGATCGTTAAATGGTACCACTTTCAAATCGACTGCTGCTCGTGTCCGACGCCTACGGAAAGCTTCGACGCGACACCAACATTAAATGCCAATCAATCTCAACAAATGGTGCTATTTGGCGTCGCCGACCAAATTGGAACGGGAGCAAGAGAGATAATGGCCCTCTACACCTTTCCGGGAGCAGAAATTGTATGAATGAATGTAATTTTCTATTTGATAAGCTACAATGAATAATAATATTCAACCAAAGTGGTCCGGTCAACAAAGTACAAATCCCTTTTGAGGAAAAATATAAATGAAACTTGTCCGTATTAAAACACTACATTTAAAAAGCGTCCATTTATAGGTCTTAGTGTCACACACGAGCATTACGTAACATCTAATTCTAAAGCTTTCCAAACACATTCCTTCCCTTGCGTCAACCGGCATTCATAGAATTGTACAGGCACGGATCACAATGCGTTTTCAGAAATTCTCATCAGACTGAGAAAACAGTTCCATAAAACATTACTCCAACCATCCGGGATGCGCTATCTCTGTCTATCCTTCTTTTGAGGTACAACAACTCTCATCCTTTGCTATCTATTATGGAAAAACGAACCCCGTCAGAAATAACTCACTGTCGCCGCTAATAATAGCACGCCTGAATGCAGCTGCCTGCTATCCGGCGGGCGTTAAAGCGCCGTTTTCCATTGTCCCCTCCGCATTGTGGCAGACGAGAGAGAAGGGAATGCCTTTAGTAAATACATTCAATACACATTACCTGCAGCCGTCGGACTCAATCATGTATCGCGGATTCAATTGGAACCGATTTTCGTATTTCCACGACGTCACCGACACGCAAAGTCATCAACACGCCGTCTGGTTGGTACTGACCAAGGTACAATCCGGCGAAAGAGGTGTGTGCAAAATATTTACCATACTTTCTCCGCTGTTGTGTTGAACTCGATACGATGATGGATATGATTATTGTTATACTTTTCCTGATCAAAAGTCGTCAGAACCGTCGTTGCGTTCTTGAATGCGCCACGTCTAGTGTCTCGCTGGGAAGATGTGTGAAAGATGCGAACCTCTTTTTTTGCACACATCCCGTGCCCTCAGTTGACGGACATAGCCGGATATAAAGAGCACTTCTCCTCCTATATTCCTGACTCTCCATCCTCTCTTATCCCTTCAAAGAGGGTGTAAAAATAGCATATACGTACCCAAACGGGGGGTGTGCTGCTATGAACCGATAGTTTAAAAATATTCTACATCATTACGATACGAACCAACGTCTCAACCCATTCACCCCACCATCGATCGTTGGCATGGCTACACCACTGCACGGTATGTGTTCCGTCTAACAGTGTCATATGATGTGCGATGTGATGTGCCGTACCTGGTGCTGCTGATGCTGACCCATTCCTGTCTCCTGTGCGTCATGAACGTCGGGAGTCTACACACCAAGGGATGGACAACGCCAGGCTACAATAATATCATGTGACCGTGACGGATTTCGCGGTCACGCTTTGCCAACCTTGGTAATCTCTGGTTTGTTATTATTTTAAGTTTTTTTTCTGCACTTCGTTGATTCTGAAAAGGCCTGGTGATTATAAAAAGAAAGAGTCTCTTGGATGCTCACGAGAGATTATACGCAATAGACATCTTCGACTACTTTGTCCAACCTCCGGTTACTTTCAAGACACAAAAGCGTACACCTATCCCAATCCCCATACCTTATCACTGATAAAAATGACTCAGTCAAACTTTAAACCTAAACTACTGCAGCAAACCTGCAACTCCGTATCAAATTGGCATATATTTATAGCTAACGACGAGCTGCTGCTCATCCTCGTGCTTACTGATTCGTTGTACACTGGTTCACGCGGATACTCCTCTCCTCCCCATCTGACGCCCCTTGTTTCTCGGTTGCAGGGAAATCGGACGACACACGACGTTTTCTCGCCTAAGCTGCAACCCTAAACTGATTAGACAGACGAGCGGCGCGCGCGTGTGCTTGAATCAATTGTTGATAGTGCGAACATCACTCACACATACCACAACCTACACCTTTTCTGTCTTGCTGTTGTCGTTGGAATCGTGGGTGTAGAAGTAAAGCATGGTGAATGCCACCCTATATGACATCGCCCACAATCCGCAGAAGGAAGATCTATTTGAGTAAAAGTCAGCGTCGTTTACTGTTTTTGTGTTCAAATTTGGATGATATTTTCACAAGACGTACGTATCAGACCAACAGTTCGGGACCGGAAAG
This sequence comes from Anopheles melas, assembly GCA_000473525.2. Taxonomy (NCBI): domain Eukaryota; kingdom Metazoa; phylum Arthropoda; class Insecta; order Diptera; family Culicidae; genus Anopheles; species Anopheles melas. Next base: position 26,853 of record KI919604.1, on the reverse strand, counting down.
TGTAAATAAATTACTGACTTAACCTTACCGATGAACGAATCTTGGTATAACTAAATGAAAACCAACTCAACGCAATATCTGGACAACGGATGTTGTTCGGCGAACTCGGGGATGTAATTCCGATCGAGATTGGAACGCTAACAATAATGCAGTTTTTATTGATTCTGAAAAAATTGCAACCAATACTAACACGAGGAATTGCTTGTGAAAGACATGAATATCGCCCGGATATACATTTTAAAATTCAGGTTACGTGGAGATTACATCCCAAGAGTTTGAAACAACTGCAAATCCCACTTGCAATCCCTAGATGGTCTCGTGGATTTGGGTTGTGCTCCAGAAATCAACTCTTTTGTCATCTTTCCCCCTTTTCGTCTATCTTACTTGATTTATTTGGTTTTAATTCCACAAAAATCAAGCCTTTTTCGTTTTTATTTAACCAGTCCATAACCTAAATACTTTCTCTAGCTATAAAAAAAAACTTACAGCGAAACATTGTGCCTATCAAGCACGTTTCTAAGTGGGCCTTTGACAACTTCCAGATCAGTCGACTTGATTCGAACGGGTACCGAATGACGCAAATCGTGTGTATGTATGGCCCAATAGGGGGATGCTTTGGCCAAATGTTTTGAGGCATGTTCAATTAACAATATTCACAGGTGAGAGAAAGAAAGAATCCACCACCAATAAAAAGGCCACAACAAATTGGCCAAACAACGAAGGGTTTTTTTATTGCTTGTTTGGTACTTCTTCATCGATCACGCACAGAGAAAAAGCTAGACATTAAGCGATTTCCGACATAAGCCCTGACACAGGTGTGTGGAGCTGCTTTTTGAAGGAAGACTGCCACACACAGGCGCCCGGCGGCAGCTGCAATGTGTTTCTTCTTAATCAATCGATTTTATTGCGAATCAATCGTGATCACTGTTTGAGCCGCACAGCGTGGTGATCGAGACAACGTGGAGCAAACAAGCCGGAACACAGCAGTAATAGGGGTGCATGAAAAACTTTGATCACAACGAAATATTTGTGGCTAAACACAATGGTTTATAGGTGATGTGCCGGGGGGGTCACGTGGAATGCGGGTGCATACAGTAAAAAGAAAACTTCTTTTGTGCGTGTGACGGACAACGTGAGGATTATGCAAATCGCGTGCAACATGGGGATGTTTTGCCTTCCACTTGGTCGCTCCAATCTCGGATGCTGGCGGTGAATGTGGAGGCAGAGAAAAATCTGTCATAACCTGACGTTTATCGTGTGCTGAGATAGACGATTTTCCTCTCACTCTCTAGTTACGCGTCGATCAAACCCACGATCTGCCAGAAAGATGTTTGAGTTATACGCCTATGATTTACATACAATTGGCCTCGAGTAAAAATCAAATCTCGTCAGCAGAGGCTGCAACGGCGAAATTATATAACAAGGATGCAGTAAGGGGAGGAGGGAAGGGAGAGAAAGCGACGCTTTATTGAATAACCTTCAGGTGAGATAATATAATTGCAACTAGGAGGCATTTTTTCGCCAATGGCGCCCAAACATCCATCCTCTTCTAATGATGGCACCCGCGATGACATGCATTCTAAGGTGGCATTCGGAGAGGAGGTCGAACTTTGACTCACTTCAAACACCTTCGGACACGATGATCAGTGCCGACTAACGTGCCCAAGGAGTGCGTGTGTGTGCGAGCACCAGTCATTGCTTTTTGCGTTCACATTTAAAAGCCTGCTGAAGGTAATGCATGTTTTTGCAAGCCAACACATCACCACCCTGCCGTTCGCGCTGTAACGATTTCTTTCACACGTGACCGATAGTTGTGCCCTGAGCGTGACACTCACACATTTGGCAAGAAATGAGGGGTGACATATAGACGGGAGTGCTATGCTGGCTGGAAGGAGGGGCAATTTATTGTGATGTTTAAAGACAAAAAGAACGAATCACGAGATCGACACGACTGATGGGATGATCCGATCATTGTTCATGTCGGTTTACTTTGAAAGAGATGAAGGCTTGAAATTATCCATATCGAATGGAGAGGGGGTTTCCGATCATTTTCCGTAGTCAAAATAAAATTTTAATGAAAACAGGATATAAATTCAATTATAACAAATTACAAAAATAATCGTCTCCCGGAAAAGATCGAGATAGACCAATATCAAACAACACGTTGAGATAAAAAGTATTAACATTGATAACATAATGAAGTTTAAGGCGAATTTTATCAGTCCTGATAACCTTTTGCCCTCATTGTCACGATTATCTTTCCTAGTAAAAATAGGAATGTCCTACCAAAGGGCAAAAATCATACCAGGTGAAGAAGAAAAATACCCCAACACCTTATGTTGAGGTCGCGTTAGTACGGAAATAAATGACACTGCAATTGTAAATTCACCCACAACCCACCCACCCAGCGATATCATTTTCAGGGAAAGCCATCACGAACCAGCTGGCAACACACCGACGTTTCGACTTGTATCCAATAGCGAGTGCAACAACCAAAAAAAAGCCATCCCTCGGACTTGGTCCGTTATCGATGAACCCGTTGTGCTGAACCTCTTGTGTGTCGGCCAGGAAATAGCGCAAAAAAACAGGTGCAAACATCTTAAAGGCACACACATATTCGTGTCAGGGCGGATTAACCAACCAGTAATCAGCTATAAAATGCACACGCTGGTTGGACCGAGGGGGAAGGGGTTGTTGATGGTGAAGGGTCGACTTGTCTTGTCGGTCTGAATGCAGCACCACCCGAGGAGCAGCAGATAAATATAAAAGCAAGCCGTTTGTGTAGGATAAAATAAAGCAAATCCCAACCAACGGGAATGTATGGGGCAGTGAGGCAGCTAGCTGATAATATAGAGCAAAAATTTCACACCCCTCTCTCTGGACCACTCATCATAGAGGAGGGGTGGGGGGGAGTTGAGTGGCAGTAGTGGCTAGCATTCGATTAAACATATTTATTTAAACACATACACAGTATTACACGCGTGAGGGCTGATAAGATCCCTAGTGGGTTGCATGTGGTAGGTGGAAATTGGCCGACATTATATTCCCACCAGTGTACGTGTTTATGTATGTGTGTTAAACAGTGTCAACATTTGAGGATGAATTTGAACAAAACACAAACACACACACAACACGTTACCGAATCACACACCGTTGCAAGGCACACACGAAAAATCATTTATCACACAATTCAGTCACCGCTCCCCCCCCCCACCCCATCTCGCTAAGCTTCACACCTCCATGACATCGGACAGTTTGTGTGTTTGGCTGTTATTTTTCGCATAGCACCTACACGCTTTTCTCTCGCGTAATTCAGCAACACATCGGCAGTTGATAGAACTAAAAAGAAGCAGAAAACAAAACTGAGAAAGAAGAAGGAAAAAAATAACTTTTTTAAAAACAATTCCGCAGATCAAGGGTCGGGTCATGTTGAAGTTCTAGTAGTTTCAGGCCGCACCGGGTGTAGCTGGCACTTGCCGTGCGGCCAGACCAGTGCAATAGATGCATAGTTTTTGTCTTTCACCCATACCACCCAAACCATACAATGTTCTGTACACTTCCACTTAGGATACTTGTTTAGCATCCCTACCATCCGCGTATTTGTGCTCGTGACAAGCAGAGTTGCATCTCTATCGCTAAGCTCTCGTCTGCTCCATGCTCGAAAGGTTCATCCCAGTTCGAGCGGGTAAAGCGTCAAACCCGGCCATTGCTCATATCATCATCATCATCATCACGCGAATGCCGGTGCAAGCAAGGGCATCAGGCAGTTTGCTGATGCAATGGCAACCGACCATCCCGTGGCATTGCTGTTGCTGCTACCATCCCAGTTGTCAGTTGTTGGTTAAGAAGAAGCGAATCCCGCCGGCAGCATTATGCTGAGATTGTTTGCAAACAATTTGTTACACTAGCCTGTTTACTTGTGAGATTGTTTTGCAATTTGGCGGATTAGAATCAAAAATGAAGTTTCATCTATTAAACAAATAAATAGATGTGAGATTTACATTCAACTAACCGTAACCATGAACTTTAAACATCATAAGATGGAGCATTAATTTAAAATTAACAAACCAAACACAACACAACGTTACGAGTTTCGTAACATTTACCAACAGACACGCTTTACATTTATATTTCTAGGAACGGACGTAGTACCCATTTTTAGCGGGAGGTGTTAGATGGTGCTAATTATTCGCCGTAACATTACAACGACCATATAATCATCCAACACCCTGAGATTGTTCGCCAGTATGTACACAATGACAGTGATAGGCAGGATTTATGTCGTATACAGTGTGAGTGAATGTATATATGAGTCATCCGGCATCTTCATCTAATGGTTTAACCTACAAACGGAGACTCAGATGAATAAACTAACGAATGTTTGAGATGAAAATCATTCAAATGAGCCCTCCTGCTAGTACTAGTGCGATTCAGACCCATTTTAATGCTTCGTAAAACATCTTGTTGGGCGATAATGATACTTTGGCGTTGTTTGCGTCGTTTAGAAACAGAACGACAAAAATCCCCGGGAAATTCTGGGTCTCAAGAATTTCAGGCCGTTACAAAACAGGTTCTGTTAAGAGCGTAAACAAACCTCACATGAGACCAAACGAGACCGACCTCTTGTCGATTACAAGCAACAATCAATTCAACTAATGTGTATTGATATTATCGCATCGTGGTTTGTTTTTCAGCGCAACCTCCTCCACCACCCCACCTCCAGTGTTTAGGAATCACGAAACAAGTACCGAGAACCGCACTCATACCATCCGCTACCCAAGGACGGAACGTTTCCATTGCTCGATTACCCGTTTTGCATACAAAAGCAGCCATTACATTGCCACCGGCTCCAAAATTTGTCAATGCGCACATCACCCCCAACCTTCGCCACCACCGGTTACTACTAGCAATGCGTACGGACACCTTTGTGGTTGATAGTTCGGTGGACGCTCACAATCCAAACCTACACCACGGGCATTCAAGCTACAGGGGACACGACCACATGTTTGCGCATGCGACGTAACCTGCAGATTGACCGGGTCGAAGGTTGAACCCACCCCAAATAAACGACGCGCAATTTTTTGAATGTAAATTGACGTCACTAGCGCCAACACCGATCCAAAAGGATGCTGTACGAAAGCTTTGTTCACTTTTTGTTAGGTATGGAAAACCCCAGAACAAGTAAACATAACCGAAAATTTCGGCTGTTATGATCACATGTTGTGAGATGAATGCAAAACGAAAACAACGAGTCGAGACGGTCCGAATCTGAATCATCAAAACCGCATAAGCTTTATATTAGAGTCCGCCTGCTTGATTTGGCAAATCCGAACCGGTAATCGAACTGGTTAGAACCGGACCATGCCGCATCACGGGCGGTGGCGTCGCCACTTGTGCAACGACGCCTCTTGTTTACATCGCACAAAAAACTTTGGCCATTTCGGAAAGTCTTTCCCGGGCACGCACAGTACAATGATCGTGATAAGAAGAGGTGGTGGTGGCGGTAGTGGGAAGGAATTTCCCGATGATTACCATCGGTCTATCAAATGCACGGTCACCACGGTCACCATCACCGTCACGATCGGTCACCATCACCGTCTATCAAATGCACGCGCGCATGCCGCCACAAGACATCAAATGTCGCTTACGACGAAATTGTGTGTTAAACCAATTGTTGGGCAGTTGGACAAGGTCATATCAACGCATGTTTTCCATGGTGCAGTTTCTTCCGCATTCCTTCCCGCAGGGCTCGAGTCACTGTCATCAACTGACTCCAGAGCAACTCGCGCGTGCGTACTTGTACTGTAACAAACCTGTCCAAACAACGCTCTTCTAGACTCTTCGGGGATCTAGCCTCGAGGAGGGGGGAAGACACCATTTCACCACCCACTAATACTTGCAGCCCTTGGCTGGTCACGTGACGATGGATGCCATGGTTTGTTATGGGAATTTTGTCATCCTATCGCCCGTTCCATCATCGTCAGCCAGATGGACGGTTGATTCGTGGATCATGAATTTGAACGCTACCGAAACGGGTTTTGATTGGCTGTCCCCACTAACGTGGCAAAACCCCACAAAGAAATCCCACTGTATGCTAATTTCTATCAACGGTAAATCAAATACTGAAATAAGCAGCAGCAGTTCATGATCAAACTTCAATACGATCGAGAACCACGTAGACAATAGGGAGGGGGGGGGGGGGCTTTTTGTCGCAACGGCTATGTTAATTAAACGTGATTTTCCGTTTCATTGGTCGTTTGTTATTGGGAATGGTTAAACGTGTGAATTAACTCACTTTGGTATCCCCACAATTATTGCAACTCGTGCTGCTGTTCGGTGGTGTGTGCTCTCGGATTGTTCCTAATGATCATTTTTGGTTTACAAATTTAATTTAACGCAGTATGGTAAGTAAAACCGTCGCTCAAGCCTTATGTTTTAACTTGCTTTCCAACTGAATTGGCCAAAACGGATTTAAAGTGGGTTAGCATCAACAATGCGCATATTGGGACGATGGTCGTGCGGCAATGAAAAACATGTTATTCCTATAACAAACATCCGTTTCAGCTTGCCAAAACAACCAAAAATTTGGATGCGTATAATGCCGCTATCAGGTGTATAATAAACGTCTAGCCAACATCGTAAATAGTTATTCGGAACAGGCTGTATTTTTTTTATTCAAGAGGAACGAAACTGTACAATTTTAATCAATACTTGATAACCGATAAAGTGATAATTTCCTTTTCAATTTACTCTATAACCTACATACCCCCAAGCAGCACGAGACCTCGAGCAATGCGTCATCCGCCGTCATGCGACAAACGTAATATCACGATTTATTTTGAAATCCAACATCTTATCTTTGGACAAAACGGAAGTAATTCCACGCTACCGTTCCATCAAACCCATTCTTGTCTATCTGTTCCATAGCATATTGACGGTGGAAAAGGAACATCGTTTTGGAAAACAGCCAAGCACTCTGGACAATTGTACCCCCAAAGTACTACTCCCCCCGCTACTTGCGTAGGTTAGGTACAGACGAGATTCGTAAACAGATCATATCACCCGAAAGACGTCATTGCTTGTGCAAAGTCTCGCGCGCACCCCTATTTCATCAGCCAATGACGACGAAGAGCGAGTGAGCCGGAGCGATGGAAATTGAGATGAAAAAGCACAATAATATCAACATCAACATCGATGGTAGAGCTCTGGCACATCTGGGAAGCAGGATGGTGCCAATTGTGGGTGGATGAAGTAAGTAAGGAAAAAATACATATTTTAGGAGACACCACGAGGTGGTACCTGGACAGTGGAGTGTATTTAAGGACCGAGAAATCTTTCTTCTCCTTTTGTGCAAAAAAACACGTCGAACACACATGAGCACTTTGTCGTAAGTAATGGGACTGGAGAAGACCAAGGGAAGGATGTGCACGTACACGCTGTGTTTCATCTTCATAATCAGGAAAGAGGCTCGTTCCATTACGCCCGTTGCCGAGAGCTATCAGTCCCATACACCTCATTGAAGCGAGTGTGTGCAAACAAACACAAACCACAGTGAGAAGGTCCGTCGTCCCAATCACCTCTTCGCATCACTTCTTGCGATCATGAGCGAGGGCTATCTCTCGACACGGCCTCGAACCTCAGTTCGGTTCTCCTGACGATTAGATTATGTTTGCACCATATCATCCCACTGTCCTGCCCGAACACAGGCGTGGAGGCGTGCAATTTCCACCACTTTTTTCCGATTCGATGGGTGCAGGAGCAAAAAAGTTACTTAAAAGATTGTATGTAAAAAATACATAAATATGTTTTTCTCTCCTCAATAACTAATAATTCATCTCCGATCCGATGAGGTCGATTAAGGCCTTGATCTGTCTTGAACCCCCCACTCTATTGAAAACATTCTCAAAGAAGTTGAGAGCAAAACAAGCGTCTACACGCTTACTGCCGATCGGACGATTGGTGTTTGTGAAGCAGATTATTACCGCAATTTTTTTTTCTCTTTTCACTCCCAAGAGATAGGAACGAGAAAGAGGCACACAGAGCCGTGCAAATCGTCAAAAACAAGTTCCTTATTTCTGTTGACGGTTCCGATTAGGAACATCGGGAGAATGAATACGATCAATACTGTATCAGCAGGACCGCCGTGCTGAAGCGTCACCGTACGCCAGAGCGCAGGTGAACACATAAAGCATACCATAATCGACCGAGAAAAGAAATGGTGCACAAGAGAGAAATATATCTCGCTTGGCTTACTACCCCAGCTAAGGGTATTGGCGTGGGTCACGTATCTCCGCGTTCAAGGAAGGATGTTAGCCATAGTTTCACTGCAAAAAAAGCTTGTTTACTCCAGAGTTTGTGTGCGGCCAGTAGCCCGTCGTCGAGTAAACTGTCGATAGTTTTGCATCGCGCAGGAACTGGGGCAGTGGATAATTAATGCGGGACAGTACGTCATTTGATTGCTAGCGTCACAGTTGTACCTGTTTACCGTAAGATTTATGTACACCCCTACAAGAAACGCTTGATCCGCGCCAGTATCGTCAATGAGAGCGATTATGGATAAAGCATTTGCTAAATAATTGCATAAATATGTCGCTCGATACCAATATACAACATTTCGCACCAATCAATAGGCTTTAAATAGTGCTAGGATACTGTAAATAGTAAACGGAAACAAAATTAGCACAGCACCATACGTTTTTACTTAGACATGTTGACGACTGACTGTTTGCTTCCTCTTCATTTAAGCGTGTAGCAGTTTTTTATCAATTTAAATTAATCCAAATATGTATTTGGATCACTTACCCTTCATTAGCTGGTTTAAATTCGACACAATCGAGGTTGAGTTTAGCCCGTAGTAGTTCGTAACTGAGCGAGTTAGATTTGAGGCTGCCAGTTGCCGCGCAATCTGTTGCGATCCGGCCGTTGAGCGCATCAGCATATTCGCGGTTGGTGGACCAACGCCACCACCACCGACGGAAAAGTCGGGATCGTCCGCATCGAACACCACGTTGTCCTCCCATTCGGACACAATGTGTCGGGAAGCAAAGGTGCCATTATCATACGGTTTCATTGTAGTTTCGGTTACGGTTTCACTCACTATAGTACGAAGGATACGGAACCGCTCGTTTTGTTTCTTCTAGCTTTGACGCTCGAATGGTACGCTTCGATGAACGCAGCCTGTGGTCTGTGAGGAGGTGTGGTTTGACCTAAAACAACAAAAATTTCATTAGACAGAATAAAGACGAGTTAAGGGAAGCAAAGGCGCATCATGATTATTCAGAGTGGTTAATTAGCTATCAACGGGTTCAGCCATATAATGAGACTTTCTGCCGACCCCGGAGACACAAAGAAATCCCTTCAGTTCCCGGTTTGGCCGACCAGTGGGGTCTAGCAACTTACGCACACGCATATCATTACTCAACACGGCCGACGGATACATGTCAGGAAAGGTGATCTATTCAAATCAGGTAAGAGCATGTGACCGGGCTGGCTTACGAAGGATGTAACGGTCCAAGGCTGTTGTTTAAAAAAAACCAACCCGAAGAAAAAGTATGAATTACTACATTAATTCCATTCTGAGCGTTACTTCTAAAAGCTAAAACACCGCGTTCCCATGTGGCTGCGGCGTGTTGGGGTGCGCTAACCCATGCGACGCTTATCGGACAATGTGACAGGATTTGGCGATGGGTAGCAACAACAACAAAATCAACACACGTGTTCGCTATAAAGCAGGTATCTAACAGCTATAAAGGAAAGATTAGACAAAACCGGTGCGTACACATGCATGCTAAATAAATTGTCTGATGGGTTGCTTTTTACCGGCCAAAGTACGTCTTTGACGAAAATAGTTTCCCGTTCAAGGTGCAAAATGGAGCTTATGATGGCCCCAGATAAGCAGCACAGAAATTTCCTTTTGCAAAAAGATCTAATTCTGTCGTGCGGAAACGTGCGCACAAAGCATTCCAGGAACAGATCCTTCAAAAGAAATGTACCGGAAATACCAGCACGAGAAATTCATTTCCTTGTCGCTCTAAATTTACTCACACCTTATTTTTTCATAAAGTGGTTAATAAATAAGAAATAGCTTCCTTCTTTGCGAAAGTCTCATCGCCGCCGATAGCATTACCCGCATAAAAACGGCTCGCAACAGCTGCTGGGTCGGCAAATAATCACTGTTCAAATAGACTGACACAGCTAAACTGCTGAAATCGTGACCCTACTGCCGCCCGTGTTGTTGTTAACTCGAGGGTCGGACGTGTTTGTGTGTCGCTGGGGCCAAATTATTCGGTACACGAGTCGGTGATAGCAAAACCCAAGCCGCTTTCAATCCTAGACACTGTGAGCGAAATGAATTGAGGTGGGAGGGTTGAACCAAAGAGCAAAAAATAAAGGTCGTGCAGAATAATAACAGAGCGGAATTAAGCGTGGCAACAAGATAAAAAGGGGCTCACCTGTTCAGCTGGCCGCTGCGGTTCGATGGTTTGGGAAAATATCCAGGCGCGCAGGGCGGAGAGATGTTGGTGCCCCTGCTTGTTTGTTATCAAGATTATCACCTTATGCGATGAAAACAAACTCCTTTTTTCTTGCTGTTTTTTGCTATTCCATCGTCAGCATCGCGCAATGCACCCCGTCCAGCATGTGCGGCGTATGTGTGTATATGATGATTTTATTGATTTTTCAATGAATTGATACGGACACCGAGAAATGCATCTGACGGTTAAAATGCATCAGAGAAAACTAGGAGAAAACGAAAATAGTTCACAGCAGCGAGTGTGCTCCACTTATAAGCCACCGAGAGGTCAACCAACACACAGACATACGCTCGGTACTTTCACTGAGAAGGCTCACTGCCAACGGTTTTCCCTGGTTTAAATTTTTATCACACTACTTTTTCACACGTAATGCAAACTCGTCTATATGTTTTTTTTTTCCAAGTACATGCATATTGCAGCTGAAAGGGTGTCAGTTTTTGGCCCGATAAGTCCAGCTTGCTTGCCGAAAGCGAGCGGGCGCAGCGAAAAGGGGAAAAGAACACACACAAGTTTTCCCTCGATTTTTTTGTTTTTCAACAGTATTGTGACATTTCTCTTGCGTGCATGGTGTGCACTTCTGTCGGTCATCACGTTGGCTGTGAAGAAAAGCATTTTTCGATGCGTGTTTTCAAATTGAACGTTTCAGCAAAGCAAATATTACATCAATTTTCTTATTGGGAACGTAGTAATGAATCCTAAGACTATACTTTAGTTTAGTTTAGTTTAGTGTTTATTAAACGATGGACTATAAAGCCCTCTCGAGTAAAAATTTATGTCAAAAGTATGGGTTGATCTATTTAACAATTCACTAAATCATAAAGTTACATCGGTATCTTTCGGATGAATGGTACTAATAGAAAGAAATATTATATTTACGTTTGGACTTTAAAATCATAAGTAACAACACCCACTGCTTAATGCCTACCATGGGAAGGATAAACTCTGGGTGAAGATAGGTTTTTTTTTTTTATTTCTATACACAAGCTTATTCGCATGTTCTTCTTCGCGTGTTACAACGTCTCACTCTAATGAAGGAAATCAAATGGAAATCTCGGATTCAGTTCACTTTGCTTATATATATATATATATATATATATATATATATATATATATATATATATATATATATATATATATATATATATATGTATTCATCTTCAGAGTTAAGGTCGCAAGGAATCAGTTTTCTGTTTATCGACAATCGACACAATATGTTCAGCAACATTTCTAATCGTGCTACAATATGTGAGTGTGTGCAGCTATACAAAATGCTACGAGTGCGTGTGTGTGATTTTCCCTACACGACGACGATAAGTAACGGACTTAGATTGGGGCGCACGATATTAACGACGATGGACTTTTAGCCTAATGCATGCATGATGTAAATAGTCTCAGCTAACTAAATAGACATAAAAACGATCGCAGGTAACGATTAAAATAAAAACGAAATTTTCAAAAAATCAACGAACATAACAACGATAATCATACGAAAAAGATACTACATTACTTCTTGACTGCTGATAAGCACTGAGATGCTGATGGCTGCCGGATGTGGTGGTAACAAAACCAAAACGCTCTAAACTTAGCGTGCGGGGAATAAGGGACAATGCTATAAGGACGGACTAGAAGCCCTCACTACGTTGCCTCGACAGTTCACGTCTGCTTGATAATGTGCCGCGAGATCAGATCAGTCACTTCGCTCGCGTTCGGTATCAGAAACCGATCCATATCCGTAATGACCAGGTTCTCCTCCTCCGGGTAGCCGTACTTGAACGTGATCAGGTCACGATGTCGCTTTTTGGCCGTAATTTTTACAATGCTCTGGAGTTGCCGACGTACGATGATTCGCGCCCGATCCTGTCGTGTTTCCAGCTCTCGCAGCACTATCATATGCTTGGCCGTTACCAGCAGGTAGCTGTCGTACATGTATCCATTCAGGTGTACCTCCTGGCACTTGAAGTACCGTATCACATCGGGCCCCTTCAAGAAGCTCTGTATCGAAACGATCTCTTCCGTAGGATCTGATTGTTGCTGAGAGTTCGTTTTAGCGCCCCGCACCACCAATGATGACTCACTGGCGGCGGAATTCAGCTCATCTTCATCCTCTTGATCCTCCCCGATGCTGAACACCGGTGGAACGTTTCGGTATCGCTTCCCATTACGATCATTCCGAGACACATGCTTCTCACCACCATTACCCGTCCGGCTAGAACCAGGCTCGTTCGCATTCGGGTTGGAAATGTAGTCAATAAGCTTTTCCTTCACCTCGGCCGACTTGGTTTTCATCGCAAGCGACAGTTTGCTGAACAAATCGATGGTCGATTTCCGGTCACCCGCAGTGCCATTGTTGTTGGCCGTATGGCCACTTCGTTGATTGCCTCGCTTGAGACTGTTCGTTGCACTGCTATTAGCACTGTTGGCACCGCTGTTGAGGGCTTTCGGGTTATTGTTGTTTGCGATCGCCTTTCCTCCCCCATACTGCAGCTGCTCCTTATTACACAGCAAGCACTTAAGTGGATCGTGATCCTCCAGACAATCGACCATGCCCTCACCGAAGTACTCGTGTATCGCTTCGTATCCACCTGTCAGCAGCGATACGTATTTGGTATTTTTCTGCAAAAACGACGCCACCACCATGTGCGTGTACTGGTCCTCTTCCAGCCGTCCCGATCCCAGAAAGCACAGATGTTCGCCGCCCGCATTGGAGTTGGCATCGATGGCGTTTCGCTGCGAGCGTAACAATCCCTGCACCGCCGTCTGAAACGCTTCCGGTTCCTGTAGCATTAGATTGCTGTCTAGATGGAAGGCGGTCGACAGGTGGCCCGAGTTGTACTGTTCCGCTGGCCGACAGTCAACCAGGAAGAACCGGACCGCCTCCGGGTGTGGGTTCTGTATCGACGCGTTCTCTATGAGTTCGTTTACCGACACCGGCAAGCAGAGGGCTTGCGACACGACCGATCCTTCCGGCTTACTACTCCCGCCTCGCTGAGCACCGAATAGCACCTGCAGCAGGTCCCGCTTGAAGGAGGCCGGCGTTTTCACGGAGTAATACTGCGCAAGCGAACAGAAGTCGAGCACATCGTCCGCCTCGATGTTGCACGGCATATTGACTAGAAACCCGATGAGCTCTTCTTTGGTAGAAGCTTTCATCGCAAGGATTTGATCGCGCTGGTTAATCAACACAATCAAGCTGAGGAAGAACACGAGGAATGGATCGGACTGCTGGAAGTACAGGTCCCACATGGATAGCACGACCGGCAGTGTACAGGTGGAAGCAAACAGCGTTTGGAACCATCCCATCGCATAGCAATCGGGCGTGATGCGCTTCGTGTCCAGGATGGTACATAGCTCCGGATCGTGATATAGCAGCAGCAGGCGGAACACGTTGAATACGGTCCCATTCTTGCTGCAGCCCTTTGGAATGTACGTATCACGAATCGCTTCGAATAGGTTGTACGTATCTGAACGTATCAGCTTCAAAGAAAGCAACGGCAGCATCAGCTCTACCCATCCGTTGTTTGGCTCGTACACAAGGTTGCGGTTTTTGCAGTAAAACGTGAGGATCGATTCGAGATCACAAACCACTGACACCTTATCCTCGTCCTCATTACCGAGCTTGCTGACAAACTCCTCACAGTCGGATCGTAACAGTGCCTGGAAGGGAAGGTCGTAGATTTCGTTGAACTGTGCCAGTTGGTCCGGTTTGTTGCGTACCCCCAGGCACACCTGCCACACGTCTAAGCGCAGCGCTTCGGGGAGTGTCTTTCCGTGACATATTGCGTAAATGTCGTCCACCGTACAATCATCCTGTAGCGCTGACTCGAGCTCGATCAACCTGCCGCGGGGAGACATAGAGAAAAATGATGACGAAATAAACACACGAACATGATCGAAAAGGGGACAGAATGTAAAGACATCGTGGTGACTCCCGTCCAAAGAATGAGTCAGCTTGCGCAAGGGGTTCGCTTATCACAACTCCCTTATCACAATGGTAGGGGGCTAAGGGAACCACCTCACGAAAGCGGGGCAGTGTACCGTGACCGAAGAAGTTTTCTTACCACAGTCCGTCCTCCATCGTGCCGTGCAAAAGCGCACAAGGGGGGAGTTTGCACAATACGGGCAGCAGCTGCAGCAGCTTTCACGGCACCACTGGATCTATGTTGTTGTTTCGAGCAGGTTCCGTCCTATTACGTACGTCTCTCTTTCTCACACGGTGAGACGTGGAAGCAGATGCATCGTTACATACGCGGTCAGCCAGAAAACAAACAGTTTGCACTTCTTGCTGCAGCAAACAAGGCAAACGCAAATGTTGTTTGTTCTTAATCCCGTGGTAATTGACTTCACTTTTTGTACAGCAGGCAAAATAAGTGCCAACAAATTTAATTTTCTACAAATGACAAATCGTCACAATCGAACTGTCAAAACGAAGACTGTCGATGCAGGGTTCGTCAGCCGTACATCGTGCACAGTGGGTGTTCCTAATCAGCTGATTTGACAGCAACACGAATGAAAAGCTTTTTCGAGAAATTAATAATATGTTTACTAAGCATGCAGCTCCAAACATCGATGCTTCTTCCGAAGATCTTTATGCTTTTATTTTTATAACCAAATTTCTTTCCTCTATGTCGTATACAACCCAGCAATAGCAACAATTTCATCAAAGCAGCTTTCGGGTCTGTTGTTGCAGCGTGAAGCTTTTCTAGTGAAAATATCCTTGCCCACAAGCGTTACTTCCAAAGCTTCATTGGTGGTGGCATCGTTATCAGTTACAGGTAATATACGCGCGTATCTTTGTGTGCGTGCGGTCGGGAAAAGTATATATCAAACGAAAATGTGACGGGAAAAATCAGTTGAACGGTGTTTTTCCACCAGTTGACTTCGAATTCCGTCGGAGGCACCGAGTGTGACTCCGTCGCGACAGATCAGTGTCAGTACTGCACAACAGAAAAATTCAGAAAATCTTTATATCGTCCGTCGTATACCATCTCGAGTGTTAAGAAAACGGATAAAGTGAATCTTACATGTGAGCTGTTTAGTGTTTAAAATAAGTTTAGGCTTAGCTATTTTGAAGAATTATTTTTTTTAGTTTAACTGCTCACTCTCTTTTCGTTTTACTTAAATTAAAGCCATTTTTTCTTTTAATCCTATATTCTCTCTAACTTCGTTCAACTCCGTGCATTCAATACACTCTACCAGGGTGAAACGCAAAAGTTTCAGTGCTGTACAAAGGTTTTACCGGGTTTTCGTTTGAACTGATGCGACCGCCAACCGCCAAAGCCAGCGTGGCCACCGGCCAGGCGGCGACACTAGCCATCCTAGTGTCGCTAGCCACGTTTTCCGGTGCCGTCCCGACCTCGGTACTGGTGGACTCGAAGGAAACGCACGGTAAGTGACGCGAATACCATGTGTGTGTGTGCGGATAAATTATCTCATTCCCTTCCCATCCGTACGTAATCTAATAACAGGAAGCGTCTCGGCAATACTGTAATAATATTTGCCTTTCTAAAGGAAACCCAGATGCTACTAACGGGGCAAGCTTTCGTTGTAGGGAACGCAAAGGGTAGATAATATCAAAATAACAAATTCCTGTGAAACAACGCGACCTACTGTTTGCGCAACAAACCACTACAGTAAATTGCATTTTCACACTGACTTCGCTGCGGCCTGTTGACTTCGAGCGTGCGGGTAGTTTGACAGAGGATACTTGTTGAACACTGCACAAACCTACACGCAAGTTACATGCACGCGGGGCCAGACAGGAGCCAAATGTCTTAACAAATCAACCGTCCCTTTTGCGTATACTTGACCTTTTGTGTTTCCTTTTGCCTACTTGACCACGTGTGAAATCCTTCAAGATAAAGTAAAATAACAACAGCTAAAAATTAACGGAAACTCCATCCGCTTGTGCTCGTGAGCACTCTCGGTTTAGCTTCCATTAAGAGTCGAGAAAGGCGTCGGTAAACTTGTCACGTTACCTGTCTGGTAGATGATTTGCTGGTGGTGGTAGTACGCGCGGCCAGATAGATGAGTATGTTGAAATGTGAGCGAACAGAGAAGAAAGGGAACAATGGTGACCTACATTAATTTAAAAGGCTTGGCGAGCATAAAAACTCATCTGTAAAACAGTCGGAGTGCTCGTTTCACCGATTAGTAGTGAAGAATTGCAACCACAAATCAAAGAATAATGTTGAATTATTTAGCAGTTAGCATTACTCTTATCCTGGTTGACAACTTCGTCATACATGACGAAGAACGTTCGCTTACAACGAGAGGCAAACATTGAAATCCATCATATTCACACGTTCAACGACCGCACCGGTTGGTTGAACTGGTGGAAATTAAAATCATCCAAAATTTCATCGCGGTTTGGAAAACTCAATTACGGCTCACACAACTGGCCTTGGTTTTACCGCCGTAGGCATCAAGCACGCAATGTGCTTTCCGGTACTCCAAATAGCTCCTATACTACAGTTTAGGACAGCAAGTTGGGGGTGGTAGTTGAAGAGGAAGAGAGATTGCCAGCAGATTATGCCAGAACCCACACTGTAAAGTGCATGCCTGCACTAGTGACTACCTTTTTTTTGCTAGCTTGGAGCGGAAAAGGAAACATATTAGCTTGAGGTTGACGATGGTTCGGTACCGGTTCGTGGTTTATATGTTGACCAACCAGGACACTGGTCGACCGCCAGACCGTTTGCAACTGTATACAACCCCCGCGTGTTGAAGAGTTGGTCCCGTTTGACCGTAATGATTTAGCGCACAGAATATATAAACATGGCAGGGGCATCCTGCCATTGGAGTTTGGAACCCAATCCGGTCACTTTACGATACCCCTGTCGGGCAGAGATGAAGGTTGACACGCAGCACATGGGTACCACCACCTAACAACAGGTTGCTCTAGCAGCATGATAGCTGGCAGCTTGATATCATCAACGCGTTCGTTTGTACCGGGATGAACGCCATTTCCAGGGAAGCAGAGAGAAAGAAAGAAAGAGAGAGAGAGAGAGAGAGAGAGAGAGAGAGAGAGAGAGAGAGAGCGGGCGAAAAAAAGTAATGAAATAATAAAATTTAATTTACGACACTTCACTCCGTTCCGTTAATGTACATCAGATTGTTCGCATCCTTCCAACACCGGACAAGTGGGTCCCATCCGTTGGTCAACTTATCGCCCGGTCGAGGAGTGTCGAGTCGTTAACCGTCAAATGTCGGGAATTAATAGCGACTTTTTTGTCCTTTTCCACCAGAATTGATAGTACTTACGTGGAGTATGTAAGAAGAGTTGGTGTAAAATGAGACATTTTTAAATCTAATGTAGCAAATAATACGAATGAATAACTTTCGGATGTGTCTATAGCATAAAGTGTGCTGTAAACAGATCTAATATAAATATATCGTTATAAAGCTAACAAAGATATCTTCCAAGTGTACTGACTTTGCTAAAAAGAAATCACCACGCTGCACCATGTTAATATTTACCTATTTCGTGACCAAAATCCGATAAGAACAATGGTCTTTTGATACAATATTGCACTTTATTTTGGTTTGGAATCTGAGCATAAAGGTGTAACTGTGTTGCATCTAATGTTAATGTCAACTTACGGATAACCGAGATTTTTCAATTTCTCGTATTTCCTCTCAGCAAGAGGTTAAATTTTTCCCAGCATTCTACTGCAACAAAACATGAAAGAGTAGTTTGTACTACGATACGGGAGGTCCGTGACAAGGTACAACATCAACCCTCGTAAAAATTGCCCCGGCTGTGTTATCCATAGACTAAGTGTGGTTATTTTGCTTTGGAGTGCTCAGCAATTTACCTGCATCACTTTTCTATCATGATGTATGTGTATATATGTTGGATATTTGTTTAGGATATATGCTCCTGAAAAAGGGTGTTCTTGTTCGGACACTACTTAATTGCTCTCGAGCCCTACTTATTCTGTAGATTACCGCCTTAAGCCACCCGAAAACCTGACTAGACTGATTTTGTCTACTTTATTTAAAGTCGCGTCAAATGTGAAACAAATCTTTTATCCACACGGCGTGCTTAGCTTAAAACAATGCACCACAAATCATTACCAGCTGCGAGCGAGCGAGCTCAATGTACGAGCGAAAGGATACTTCGGCCACCGTCATGCAGCCAATGTAAGTCCCGCGGATCTTGGCCAGATCGGCTTGGAATGCTGCTACCTCCTCGCGCATTTCACCGATCGCAGTTGAACTGTTGTTTGCCTTAAGTTCGCTTTCCTTCTGGCGCAGCTTTGCCACTATTCTGTCAGGCGTGTAGAACACGTTATCACCCCGAAATACGTCCAGCAAACGTCCATCGAGGACCGATTGCTCCAGCTCACCGATCGTACCGTAGTAGGAGGAAATGTTAGCCCTCAACGCTTCGTCGGCCGCATTAATACACGTTGTGTATGCCACACCGATTACGTTGACCGTTTGGTTGAGTGCCGTCGAGACGAACTGCATGCACTGGCCATCCGCAACCGAGCGATTCTGTGCGTTCATCAGCTCGATCAGCGCATCTTCCTGGCGTGTGACGGACATTACGAATGTTTCCTTTGCCAGCATCATGTCGGTGTGAAATTGGGCGATGGCGTCCGTTCCTTGACGCTCTAGTATGAGCAGCTGCTGCTGATCTTCGCTCACCGCTGACAGGTAGCTGGGGACGATGGCCCGGAACTTATCGATTACTTCCTGGGCACCGGGACGGCCAGCATAGCTCCCTCCAGAAAGTGCCAGTACATAAACACAAACGAGTAATTTCATCGTTTTAACGATTTGATAGCTCTACTATACTTGAAAACAAAACCGGGACTGACACTCTGGATGCTGAAGCACTGTGTTACCACTGGGAGCCACGGTGTAATGCTTTAAACAACTTTTTTCGCCACTAACGCAAAAGATAAGATCAGCGGTCATATCAGACGTACGCAACGGAATGATTTATCTTACTGACGGATATTCGGATTACAAATATCCGTTAAAAAGACAAACATTTACAGAGCTGGTGTTATTGTCCTCCTTTTGGAAGGCCAAATTCATCCGCCAAACGCATTGTTTCCGGGAAATGGTTTAATGCTCATTTGTTCTTTTGAGTTTATTTTCGCGTAAAAAAGCATACACATATTTAATGTTTCTTCGCACTGAACTGACTCTCTGTGAATGAATCTTTTTCTGGCTCGAATTGAAACACCTACACGTAAAATGTATTACTTTTAAGAAAAGTAATTACTTGTGATTGGTATAAATTGGTTAAATATAGTTGCATTTTATGTATTCATTGCACAGGGTTCCTTTAAAATTGATATACAATTCCATTTTTTCCTAAGTAGTGGTGTATTTTATGAGTTTTTTGTGTAAATGCGAGTGGTATGCTCATCATTTCAACGTAATGTACGAAAAGAACTTTTTGGCACTCCGATTGCATGCATCAAACGAACTACTTAACGCAATAAAAATAGAATATAACCGATACTTGGTTTAACTCAACAGACAATGAGCAGATATTTATTCATTCGTAATCAGATATTACGATAAGATAACTTAAGATATATATCAACTTATATCTTCTTTAGCTACTGGCTATCCGCTTACTGACTTGAGCACAAATTGCCCATTCCTTTGCCAATTTCGCATGTCAGTGCTGCGCCACATATCATCGTCAGCTGCAACTCACACATGTTTAATCCCTGACCCAGCAAAGCGTATGCATTTTCCATACATATGCCGTAAGCATCCTGGATTCCCACCATATCCTGGGTCACCTGGTCGATCATGAACTGCACCTCGACGTCCGTGATCAGGCTGCTACTATTACGCAGTGCTTCCATTTTCTCGTTCAAACGCGCAAGGATTGGCTGCGGGCTGTGGAAGACATTCTCGCCCCGGAACACGTCTAGCAGGCGTAGCAGCGACAATTGCTGTTCGTAATCGCCCAGATATGAGTAGTATTCTTCCAGCTTGGTTTTGATCGCATCATCCGCAGCATTGATGCAGTTGGTAAATGACACACCGGCTAAGTTGACGGTCATCTCACCACTCGTACGGACGAAGCCCATACACACCTGGTCTGCTTTACGTTGCGCTTCAATTTGCTGCAGGATGTATTCCTCGCGCCCAATTACCTGCTGTACGTATTGCTCCTTTTTGCCGATAATGGTTAGATGAAGCTCAGCCAGCTGGTTGGTCGCGTTGGCTTTGATCGCATTGATGATGATTTGCGCTTTCTGTATAGAAGGTTTGTACAATGGAGCGATCTCCTTAAACGTCTGGATGATCTTTTCCGTGTCAGGGCGACCGGCGGCAGCGATACCAGCAATGGCCAGTAGCACGATGATGCTCTTCATGGTTTAACTTTAGGTACAGTATGAATAACACACTAAATGAGCAGACTGGATAAGAGAAGATCTTTTATAAGGGCTCAACACACACGAACAGAAAACGAGGGTCTGTGTGTACATAAGATTAATATTTGAGCGCATTTAACTGTATTTACTGTTTATTTTAGTCATAGTATGAGCTGCTACAAAAGAGGGGAAGTAAATTCGTACGAAAGCATTTATCTTCTTTCTGAAATTTTCTGGTTTTGTTTTGTTTGAGTAGCATGATCATTTGTGGGAAAACACATGAGATAGTGCGTATAACAAACCATTCAGAAGCATTTATCCGAAAGTATTTCATTAATGCATATTTGTTCTATTTCATTTTTGTTGTTGTCGTGTTTCAGGGTCTTAGATAACGATCCCCAAAAAACATACTGTTATATATCTATCCTTCTCAACGCATTTCAAAGAGGTATAAATGAAGTTTTTGAATACAGTATAGTGTGATAACACGCTTCTATTATCGAGCTTATCGTAGGTGAAAATATGAATTTCACGAAGTACATGAATATATCCATATTCGCTTAGATACATTTTAGATATTTTTGTCATATCAAATTTATCATTTTATTTATTTGCAATATTTATCATTTTGTATTATACACCAAACTTCACTACACATACATTCCAGTTAATCCTTGTGGCTGGATTTTTAGAATAATTTATTACATTCGAAGAACCAAGCAGTGAAAAAAGGTAAAAAAAAACTTCACACCTTACTCCAGCTTTTTCGCACACACATGCTTGTACTGCTTCGAAGTGCCTTCGAGCGAAGTATCCAGTGTGGCCCGTGCCACCTTCATGCACTCTGCAAACTGTTCTTTCACCTCATCCAGCTCACTGCGAATTTCCTGCAACGATTCCGCAGTCAACGTCGGCAGCTTGAACGTGGCACGCATTCGCTCCTGCAGCTTGCTCCGAATACGGTCCATGTCCACAAAGATGTTGTCACCCCGGAAAGCGTTAAGCATGTTGGCCTGATCGTACTGCTCGCGGGAAACCACACCATTCGTTGCATCGTACAGCTTTTCAAACAACGCATCATCGACACGGCTCAGACAGGACGCATACGATACACCAGCTAGATTCAGCATCAGTGCAGTCTTCTGGCGGATAAAGTCTACACAGTTCGGACCACTTGCCTGCGCTTCCGCGGTGGACAGTTCCTGTAGAATCGACGACTCCCCATTTATGGACGAGCGGACGTACTCTTCTTCGGCCAGCAATAGCTGTGACTGGACGAGCGATACAAAGTCCTCATCAGCACCAAGCATGCGACCCTTCTTCACGCGCTTTAACTGATTGAAGAGATTGAGCGTCTCTGCCCGATCAGCAACGGTGGCCTACGATAAGAAGAGGGAACAGACCTCACATTTCATTAGCTGTTTTAGAAGTGAAATGATTCTACTCACCGATATGGCTACCGACAACAAGGCTGCTAGCAGAAGCAGTCCCTTCATTTTGTCTTGCAGTTTTACACTTTCAGCCGAATGTTTGTTTCAGCTGGTCTGCCTTCTTGCAGTGGCAATAAGTGAATGAACCGACAGGGGACTACATTCAGTTGTTTTATATCGTGGGGCTGCCTGGTTTTTTATTATCTCAAAAGTCAAGTTCAAGTGATCTTCAGCTCCCCTTATCTCTGAGGCAAGCTGATGATATCGTGAGGTAGAATTAGCGATAAGCTGCACGGTGATAGCTCTCGACGAAATAACGATAATTGAATCGTAAGTTTCGGAAAAAGTTAAGGAATTTTATTGCGTACTTGAAGAAGGGTACTGCGCAAGCAATTTCCGAGTGGTGTAACCCAAATCATCGCTTACTATGACCAACAAAACACCAAACAAGTATGCAAAGTTGATCGATAAAGCGGAAGACAACGTTCAATCATCGAATTGAATGTATCAATCATGGTGTGGCGTGATGCACGGTTGAGGTTGTTGCAAGTAGAGGTCATATTTATTTTTAAATCGAGCGCATATCATTACGATGCACTTTTATTCGGAATGCATGATGTTATACGAAACTTATGTTAACACACGCTTCTTTTTTATACCACATAAACATACATTAATAGTAAACAATAGTTTTAAGCGCAATACTTAAAATTTATAGATGTTAGTTAATCCATTATTATGATTGATTTTGCTACAATGTTTACTCTTTTCGTTCAGCAGCTTCAAAAATCGAACAATTAAAACCTTTGTTATTGTTGCGAAAGCACTTGCCACGTGCTGCATCGTTGCGTATCGTTAAAAGACGTTTCGCTACGTACAATGTTACAGTCTCGGCATACTTATTGCTAGAGTATGTCAAGTGTACTACTACTGCTCCACTCCAGCATTGATAATCTCAAATCTCTTAGCGAAATCTCAACAAAAACAATCGATGTAGAGCTTACAACCTATGTATATTTAAATTATGGAATGGCTTAAGGATCTCTGGGATATTCTAATCTCATCCTATCAGAGATTCGATTCGATTCTCAAAAACTCATCGAGAACCAAACTTCTAATGGTTTTGAAGGCAGATCGAAGCGCGTTATGGTTGTTTGGGTAATAAAAATCAAAGAAAGTATTTAGACTAAACAACACATTTCTTTACTATTATTGGTCAATTTCAATGAACATTTGTTCCCCTTACAATGCATTTCTATAAACTACACCTGGAGTAGGTGGTTCCGGTTCAGCCACTTCAGTGGGAGGCACTTCCGTTTCGGTTGGAATCTCGGGCGCTGGTTCCGAGGCCGGTTCGGTAGTTTCTGTCTCTGCCGTTGCTTCCGTTTGCTCGGTTTGCTCCGTTTGTTCCGTTTGCTCAGTTTCCTCCGTTGGTTCCGAGGTAGAAGCAGCCGGCAGTAACGATCCTAGACAGATTTGTTGCAGTTGCGTAAGCACCGTGCCAAGTGTGGTCTGAAGCAGCTGGTCGTTCATCGTCAGGCAACTGGTGTAAGCCGCCCGCACCTCACCCAGCCGACCCTCGAACGCTTCAACCAGAAGGGTCAGCTCCTCGGTTAATTCGGACGGAGCCTGCTGCAGCGAGGACAGCTTCTCCACCAACCGATCGACAATGGTTTGCGGGTTTACGAACACGTTCTGGCCACGGAACACATCGTACATGCTCAGATTCACGAATGATGTTTCGTTCACTTGTAGCTCAGCGTACACGCGCGTGATTTCTGATGCAAGCGAAGCATCAACGTTGTTCAGGCAGTTGGTGAAGGACACACCCGCAAGATTCATGTTCACGTCGACGCTTTGGCGCAAAAACCCGAGACAACTGGTATCGATGTTGATGCTCTGTCCGTTCACCTGCCGCAAAACGTTCGCTTCTGTCTTGATGGCGGTTTGCATGAACGATTCTTTGCGCGATGCAATGTCTATGTTGAACTTGAAGATCACTTCTGAGCTGTTGAGTTTCGCTCCGGCCACTGCCTGGACGACGACATCGCGCAGCTGCTTGTAAGCAGGATGGAGGTCGCGTAGCGCATCGATGACTCTAAGAGATGTTTCACGTTGTGCTAACGAAACCTGTACCGAGGAGCAAAAAAACGTTTAACGATTTGTATCGATGTTCGCTCAGAAGTGGAATGAAGAAAAACTTACACTGAGAACGCCCATGAATAAGGCAACCGTAAAGGTGAAGGCTTTCATTCTGAAATTTGTGTAGTGATGCCTTGTGGTCGATCGTTAGCGTAACGAGTTGCTATTACACCTCCTGTCTGGCTGGTACTGTTGGTCGAGTTCAGAAAGCTTTGAAGTTTTTATACCAACTTGGAATTAGTTTTCAAGTACTTCATCATCCTCTACTATCGCGTGCGTTTGGCGCATAGTAGCCCTTCGAGTACTGTCCACGCGCGATGGCCACCCTGCTAGTGTACGCAAGCCTCATTGCCTTCCTACCTTTCCTTTGCCACACACTGACGTGGAATTCTAATCAACTGTCACACGCCCCGAAATCGTCGAAATGCCGTAAGGTTTTGCAGACACGGGAAGAAGTTTTCCCTCGGACCGAGAAGATAACTCCGTTATCGAATTGCTATAGTTAGGCGATAAGGGTGATGTAGGAAAAAAAGGAATTGCACTTTTGCATAATTAGAAGTTAAGTGGAGCATGATTGATGCTCCATCGGGTCTGGGCGAGAGCATATGGCCAGAAAATCGATAGCAAGGTGTCGACACGCGAAAGTGTCACATATCACGATAACCGATCGCATCGAATCTAACTCGGTCAGATTAGATCACTGCCTATCAATAGATTGCTTTAGACACCTTTATGGCAGAGTTTGCCCGGCACGAGAGATGTCATCTTCCTATTAACAAACACTCTTCATCCAATTGAAAACGGGGATGTACTAAATCAGAGAGCGCCACTTTACTGCCACCTTAAACTTGTATGTCTGTTCAATCGGTGCTTTTTAATTCTAATCTTTAAATGACTCTCTCTACCGGTATAAGTAGAATGTGGAGTGGGCTCACGTTACAAGCCGTTGTTCCGGGCTACGGAGTAATAAGATCTGTTGCCATTCAGTGCCGAAAGTAGCGCGCAATCGTGGAGCGATTCGTGGAATCCCGGCACTACGAAACAATCATATCATAGTCAAGAGTTTACGATATGTTTTATCGTATTTGCTCAATCGATTGTTGCGGAAAAAAGTTAAAGTGCAGCCGAGTGCTGTACGTTGTTCAGTTGCCGCATGTGCAGTTTGAAGTGGCTGTGGAGTCGAACCTGATGCGTGTGTCTGCGAAGCGTAGGAATCTTAGAACGTACGGCTTCTTAATCGACGTGCTATGTCTTTGATTCTGATTGTCTCCGTGATGGATGTTGATATGTTGTTCTGTTCTATATGCCAAAACTATTACATTTCATAACTAAAATGTTGCTCAAAGCGATATGTATTGATAGCATATGTAGAATATATCATATGAAAAACATTTACGTAAAAAAAAAACTTTTTTTCACAAAAATCTACAGTTCCCAACTGATTGAAATTAAATTCGCATATACATTTCTCTTTATCAATTATCTCCAGTTTCAACGCTCATCCTCAATGTTGGATTCATACTCTACGCCCCTAACAAACAAACGTAAACTAGAAAAACAATCATCCCAACGACTCAACATCACCGCCGCAAACCACAACTTTGCTTCATGATACTCCTCACTCAAGCAGACAATTTTCTCCGGCTGTAACTGAAAGTTGACTCAAGCTGCTCAAACAAACTCCAAGAAGAAGCACCTCAAATGACATCACTGCGGGTACTGGTGTGTCGGGTTTGGGTCAGTTTTTTGTACTTAGATTTTCCTTCCTTCTGCCATGCTTATTTCTACGTGTTTTTCCGGCATCTTTTTGTCGTGCAAGAATTTCGGTTCATGGTGCAAACTTTCCCAATTTCACAGCAATGTGCTTGTCGGCCTCTCCGCGCTCATCGTTGCTGCGATACTTTGGCATCAGTCGTTGGGGCTTTGTGGGGATCCGGTTCTACGTTTCATAGATGGCGGAGCTGGTCAGCACACAAACGGTACATGCTGAGAAGTACAGAAAACCAAGTAATTTACAATGACCCAGAATTCAAAAGTCTGCGACACCGTCAAACTATCCACGGTGCAGAAGAGGACGTAGCAGAATTGAGACCTTGTGGAATGGAGGTACGAGTTCAGATGAAAGCTAGCTTTGTTTTGGCTTTATTCTGCAACATGTTATTAAACCATGTAAAACCTGGTGCTGGAATAAGTGTGCATAGTAAGCTATCTTATCTTGTTACTTTTTTTTCTTAAGTATAAAGCGTTGGGCCGGTCTGGTGGTACAGTCGTCAACTCGTACGATGTAACAACATGCCCGTCATGGGTTCAAGTCCCGAATAGACCGTGCCCCCATACGTAGGACTTTGACTATCCTGCTATGGTAACAATAAGTCACTGAAAGCCAAGCTCCTCACT